>CAJDSM010046607.1:0-12781 GCA_903981925.1 Ostrea lurida | reverse complement strand
ACTTTTTATTTTGATATTTTCAGTTAAAATCGATTGCCATACAAACCCTAAATCTTGTGAATAATTTGAAATAACAATCATTTGCACTAAAATTTGCGTTCCACTGCTTGTAGGCATAGAACACTCATTCAATTTGAACAAACTAATGACCTTTAATGAACTTTGTTTTAAAAAAAAATATTTAAAAAAACCGAATTTTGTTCAAAATAAATATTTTGAAAAATGTGTCATTCACTCGAGGGAGTCATTGTCTACGTCACAGACATTGTGTAATAGAGACTGACAAATAATACTTTAATGTGTAGTCACCTACTGCTTGGGACTTGGTCTCCTGTACCCATGCCTCAACCAGTCAAAGTGTGCTTTCATCGTACACTCATCTGGTGAAACTTGTATACTTTACCAACAATAATTAGAAGATATATACAGCCAAGCTTCTGCAATCCAATAGCCTTCATTATCATATCATGAAGGAACGACAATGGTATTGTTTAATATATTGCATGAAGTCTACACGAAACATCGAAACCGAAAGGTAATACCTTTTTATCTACAGCTGATGTTGTTACACGAGATAAACTATCCTATACTGATCTAGTCTCATTTCAGGGCAGTGGATGTCAGAACTGAGAGAGTCGCAGCCGTGGGAATTCAAAGACACCTTTTTTCTTGCCATGTTCGTTTCTCTTTTCCTGGAACAATTCAGAAATGTTAGACTCAGCAAGTATATTCAAAGTATCGAGCACCCACGGCAGAAACAAACGACGAAATAACAACCTAAAACCACATATCCATTGCTAGGAACCGAAAAGAGCCTGCATGCATTACTTATGAAAGTGCAAGCAAAACATTGGAATTGACACACTGAAGGTCAGGTTCTGACGTGCTACTCGATAACTATTTCTCGCCGAAGAATATGCAAAAATATAATTTGTCGTTTGGTTAGAAATTGTTGACATTGTACTATGGTAAAGTAGCGATGCAGCGGAGTCTTGTCTTGATGTTGACGGTCTTCTCACTTTGAAAGAGAGGTTATAATTGTTCCTTTAATTTCCTCAGTACTTGAGATTTTATATGCACTTCATCATTCCCTTTTATTCCTGTTACACATTTCGTGTGTCCCGCATTCTTTTACGATCTCGACTGATCGTCTTCTTGTAATGAATTCTTTATAGGTTTTAAATTTTAGAAAGATTTGTTGGCTTCCGTCAACAACATGAAAGACCGGCCTTACATGTACTACATGTATTAAATCGGGAGATGTTCAGATGATATGGAATAGTTCTACATGAGGCGCGTCTCGTTCTCCTAAATGTGTCTCGGGTTGGGAAAACATCTTGAATTTGGCCCCATATACCCATTCATGAGTAGGTAGGCCTACAATGGTATCTCGCCATTCTGTCCAGGATCGTTTCATAATTAGTGATTTGCAGTTGCATACCCTATGTTTGGTTTGAAATACATATATATACATAGTTTTTCTGGTTTGAAATAGATTATTCTTTAAACTTTTAAGCAACAAGTAATGAGCAGCAAATCACCCGTACATATACCTACATGTAGTATGTTTTAGCAGGCGTATGTACTGCTTTCAGTTACCTATAAATCTTGGTTAAGTAGCACTAATACATGTGTATAATACAACTAGAAGAACGATCGACAGTAGTACAGTAAGCTGTGTGTACAGTACATGTCGAGATGACCTGGTCATTGAAGTGTTTAGGTGAATTTTTATTGTCTACCACATTTAATTGGTTCACAACATAATTTACTGCAAATGCTTCGTCATCAAGCTAAAAACTGTAAATGGTTATATGTATTTGACGAGCATTCCAATCGCCTTCAACACAATGGACACTGTAACCAGTAGAGCAGCACTGAGGGGGATCTTCACGCAACGTCGACAAAATGTCCCGCGGGAAAGATTGCCAGAATGAAGTTTATTGGCCGACAATCATTTATATACCCTTCCGCAGGAGTTACTCTGTCTTAATGTAGACTTTTAATGAACGATTTCTAACACAGTTGTATTTTAGAGTCTGATGTTAATTGGTGCCAAGTTGTTTTATTGAGATGTTTAGACCTCTTCAATCACCTAATTTTTGATACATTCTTTTCAATGCTTCATTCAAGGACATAGAAATAATTATGGGCTGTATAAAGACCCAAATGTTGACCTCCTTAAAACGGCATGAGCTCGGGTACTGCTACACTATACATGAATGAAACAAAATGTTTTTCCTCGCAACGCAGGAATTTCCGATTTTCTCCTTCAAGAACATTGTTTTTAATATTTAAAACTTTGTAAAATCTACACAGTGATTATTTCCCTTCAGTCACCTTGTCCTTTGACCTTTAACTGAAAGAATCAATACACCTTATAGGTGTCGTTGAAATCTGGTGCAGAAGACTCGCATACTCTTAAAGATTCCAAATCATAAAGGTTTCAGTATGCAACGGTACATTCAAGACAAGATTTCTTGAATCTAAACTCGTTAGATTTTTACAGCAGAACCCAAATACACGAGCCTTTTGTCTTTCTCTCCAATCTGTATCTAGCAATATTGTGGCGGTAAGTAATCTGATGCAAGAAACGAGATGATAATACACCGACTTCCCAGAGAGTAGAACTGGATTTGCCATGAACACTTACTAACAGCTCTACGTAAGCGAAAACAAATTAATTTCCTCTTTTGTGTAAGGTTTAGCAATATCAATATTGTCTTTGATAATCAAAGAAAATTCAATTGTTTTAGCAGATTTTCTCAAAAAGCGTGAAGACTAATCAAAGCAGGCTTCGCGGTTAGGTCTTCCAAGAGGAGCGTTAACAAGCAGTTTGTTCTTCAGGAAGAAAAGAAGCATGTCGAAATCTATTACGAGTTAATGAAGACCTCAAGGACTGTCTACTCCATTCAGCGGGAAAACCTCCAATAAATCAGAACTGTTGAGGTCAAAAGGAAATGATTTTGGTTTCCCCAAAATTAATATTTGTCATATGAACCGATTTTTTCCTTTTACAAACCAGATGCGCACGGAAGTCCTTTGGATATACATGTAGACATAATTGATTTTGTTTATTTTCAGAATGTATATCATGTGTTCTCCGAAACTACTATATGTATTCACAATTATGCACACGTACTGTATTATATGGCAAGGACTCGCTCTTTGTGTACAGAAATCCCAGTACTACTTGTACATGCATCTTTTAGGCAAGATTGGTTGATGATAGCAAAAACAGACCGTTGGAACTTCCAATAGATAACAAGGATCAACTATCAAACTTTTTGGCTAACGCTTGATTTACAAGTGTATGAATGAAAAGCAAGTCAAGAGTAATTTTAATGAGCAATAACGTCAATTGGGGTTATTATTTCAGTTTGCTAGGAAGCATTTTACATAAGCAACAAAATTCATTTGTGATTGTCGGCGCTTATCCCCTCCTGAAATACTAAGTGGGATATCTTTTAATNCTATTATTTCAGTTTGCTAGCTAGCATTTTACATAAGCAACAAACTTCATTTGTGATTGTCGGCGCTTATCCCTTCCTGAAATACTAAGTGGGATATCTTTTAATTTCGAGATGTGCATATGGTATAAAGAATTTAGATATACATGTAGTAGAAAAGGAAACGCAAATTCTGAACCTTAAGCTTGTGGGTCAATATTTTTTAATTGATTCTTCAAATCTATTTTGTATAATTTTACCCTTATCAGTTAGACTGGAAAATTCAGACCTTTTAAACGATTAAATTTGCTATCAAAAAGTGTCTATAATGCAGACTTTTGTCCTAAAATATTCATGGTATTTGTTTAAAGAATTATTCATATGTTTGATGTACTCTTTCTTACGTTTGGTTTCATCTTGTAGCCGACTTCAGCCAGTTTCTTTAATTCTAAATGGTTACGATTAAGTGACTGAAGTGCTTACCATTTCGAAGGTCAAACAGTAGGAAGGTTCTCTATCTGTCCGAATACACAGTAGTCCAAATTCCACTAGTATATAACAGGTAAAGATTCACTGGTTCGAGGTCCTTGCATAAGTATTGCATACGTACAGTGTATTGTCAGAAAGGCTCGAGGTCCTGTAGGTGGTCGCGTGTGAAGCCTGATTTGGAAGATTGGATAAATTGGTCAGGAGGAAAAATGTCTTTATTGGTTTTCACGACCGATGGAGCTGGTTTTATTTCTTGGTTTTTAACGAATTTACTCGTTTTGTGTGTGAACCACCCCGATTATTTCTAATCATGGTAACTAAGTTTTTAAACTTCCCAGAATTAACTTATCGTGTAGCAATGAACCATTGTCAATTCTAGATGAGTCCATAACAACCTTCATTTATTTTATAAGGAAGGCTCAATAAGTCATCTCGAAGTTGCAAGGCCAAAATCTTAGTGATTCTGTCTGAGCAAATGAAAACTATTAGAAGTATAAACCGAAATTTGCGAGCTATACACCAGAAATAGGATATGGAAGTAAAGGGATGGGACAAGTGAGAGTTAAGGGTTAATATATACAGATTCTCCTAAGTTTGTGTCAAAGTTAAAATGACAATACATATTATTTGTTTGAGTATTAAAAATATATTAAACGATAGTAATTGGTCGTGAGTCACATCGGGTAAATATTCGCGATAACTGGGATAGAAGCATATTGAGCAACCTCGCAAAAACTTAAGAAAGAATCAGGTTCTCGGCACGGCAACTACAGTTACACAAGTTTTGAGACTCCTTACTGCGATAGACAGAAAAAACTAGCAATTGAGGTGTGAAATAAGAATGAAGAAAGTCACAATGAATCACCTCGCCAGGCCACCGGTAACACCTACCACGTTCGCTACTACTAATTCATCTTAGATACTAATCAAACTTTGCGCACATAAAAAAGAGCATCAGATGAGCCTAGGCCACAGATTAACCATACTCAAAAAAATTACACCCACACACAAGCTTATAGACAAATTTTAGAAAAAATCAAAAGGGAGATTAAAGAAAAAGCAAGAATAATATTCGCCTAGAGATTTTAGACGACGACAATACACATCCTCGGCATCGATCTCTCTCACACTTATTTCAAGTCCATCACGAACACACACACTACACAACCTCACATGAGACGAGAAGTAGAGAAAGAAAGCCGAGAGTGATACTCATGAAATGGATCTGTGTCACCGTACATCATTCTGTTAACCTTGATCCAAGGTCAAACTTGTAGGTTTTTAAGATGATTCGTCCGGCATACTTCGTTTGTTCAAGTTTGAGTGACTCAAGTGAGCATAAAAAAATGTGTGGTGGCGGGGGTATGTCTTTTGTGAGCTTTACCTACAGTATTTCTTATTTTATCTGTGTTGAGAAAGGAAGTAATATTGAACTAGGGAATATTGACTCTAAGTTGGTGTGCATGCTCCCAAGTTCACAGCTTTACATGTAACTCAAGCCAATCTGATCATATTACAAATACTTTATAATATCAACCCAAATATATTGTATCTTCATTTTACTTACAACTATGAAGTCTAAACTTTAAATCATTGTCATTCGTTAGTGGGGGCCGTGTAATAGTGACGATGTTCGTAGTTCTAAAGGTTTGCTCAAATCAACTAATGTTCTTGAACTTGTCGAAAGCCTTTTTGATACATTCCTTTTTCCTGAGCTGTTATGGAGCTCATCAAATGATGGGTTTCACTGTGAACATAAGTTATGAATTTAAATATGTTACCACACCACCGAGTGGTAGGAAATAACACGGTGGTATCACACACAAAACGCTACTCATCCACATCCGTTAAAAAACCAAGAATAAAACCAAGTCCAGTCATCTGGAAAAACTCCAATAAAAACTTTTCACTCTTCTGAGCATTGGTGCCAATCTTTCATTCAGGCTCACCCGCCACCCACTACAGACCTGACGTTTGTACAATAATACAGTACTAACTAAGGACCTCGAACCAAGTGAATTTTTACCTGTGTAGGTACTAGTGGAATTTGGACTACTGTGTATTCGACAAGATAGAGAACCTTCCTTACTCGTTTGACCTTCGAAATGGGTAGCCTTCAGTTCCACTTATCGGTAACAGTTTACGAATTAAAGCAAACTGGCTGAAGTCGTCTACAATGATGAACCAACGTTAAGAAATGAGTCAGTCAAACATATGAAATAAATTCTGTAACACAAATACCATGAATATTTTAGGACAAAAGTCTGCATTATAGGAATCACTTTTTTGAGTAGCAATTTAAATCGTTTAAAGGTCTGAATTTTCCAGTCTAACTGTTATAAGGGTAAAATTATACAAACTAGATTTGAAGAACAATTAAAATATTGACCTACAAGGTCAGGTATTCTAAAGTCTAGAATTTTGCGTCTGTCCTTCTTCTACTACATGATAAGATCTAAAATCCTTTATACCAATATGCACATCCTCGAATAAAAAGATACCACTTAGTATTTCAAGGAAGGGATAAGCGTCACAATCAAAATGAAGATTTGGTGCTTTATGTTAAATGCATAGCTAGCAAACTGAAATAATAGCCCAAATTGACGTTATTGCTCATATAAATTCACTCCTTTGACGTGCTTTTGCATTCTAATTACACTTGTAAATCAGCGTTAGCCAAAAATTTGATAGTTGTATCCTTGTCTATTTCTATTTGAAGTTTCCACGTCTTGTTTTTGTCTATCAATCAACGCAATATTGCCTAAAAGATGCTGTACAAGTTAGTACTGGGATTTCTGTACACAAAGAGCGATCCTTGCATATAATACAGTACGTGTGATAATGTGAATACTATAATATAAGTAGTTTTTCGGAGAACACATCGAATATACATTCTGTAAATTAAACAAAATCAATTAGTCTTACAATGTTATTCCAAAGGACTTCCGGCCGCCTGCTGGTTTGTGACAAGGCAAAACGTGGTTCCATTATGACAAATATTGACTCTCTCTGGGGAACCAAAACTGCAATTCCTTTTGACCTCACGATTCTGAGTTATTGGAGGTTTTCCCGCTGAATGGAGTAGACAGTCATCTGAGGTCTTCATTAACTTCGTAATAGATTTCGAACATGCTTCTTTGTTTCTTCCTGAAGAACAAACTGCTTGTTATCGCTCCTCTGAAGACCTAACCTGCGAAGCTTGCGTTTTGACTTCGTCTCACGCTTTCTTGAGAAATTGCATAAAACAGATTGAATTTTTCTTTGAGTTACAAAAGACAATATTGGATGATTGCTAAAACTTCACAAATGAGAGGAATAATTTGTTTCGCTTACGTAGAGCTGTTAGTAAGCTGTCTCATGGCAAATCCAGTTCTACTCTCTGGGCCAAAGTCGTGTGTATTATCTATCTCGTTTCTTGCATAGATTCTTACCTGCCACAATATATGCCTAGATACAGACTTGGAGAGAAAGACAAAAGGTTCGTGTTTTGCCGGGTTCTGTGTAAGAGTATACAGAGTTTAGATTCTAGATTTGTTTGATGCTACCGTTGAATACTAGACCTGTCTATATTTAGGAATGCTTTAAGAGATGCGCGTCTTCTGCTAGCCAGATTTATACGACATCCTATAAGGGTGTATTGAATGTTCTTTCAGTTAAAGGTCAAAGGAATAGGTGACTGAAGGGAAATAATCCACTGTGTAGTTGTACAAAGTTTTAAATATTAAGAACAATGTTCCTTGAAGGTAGAAAATCGGAATTCCTGCGTTTGCGAGGCAAACCCTTCTTTTGTTTCTATTCACTGTATTACGTGTAGCCAAGTATCTCTGAGCTCACTGCGTTTTAAGGAAGGTTCAACATTTGGGTCGTTAAATACAGCCCATAAATATTTTCTCCATGTCCATTTAATGAGCATTGAAAAGATTTATCAAAATTTTAGTGGATGAGAATCTAAACTTCGCCTAAAAACCAATAAACTTTGGATTCTACATCAGACTCTAAAATACAACTGGTTAGAAATCGTTCATTGTAAAAGTCTACATTAAGACAGAGTAATCTCCTGCGCGGATGGTAGTATCTAAATGATTGTCCGGCCAATAAACTTCATTTCTGGCAATCTTTCCCGGGACATTTTGTCGACGTGCGTGAAGATCCGCCTCAGTGCTGCTCGTACTTACTGGTACGTCGTCCCTTGTGTTGAAGCGATGGAATGCTCGTCAAATACATATAAGTCATTTTAGTTTTCTACTTGATGACGAAGCCATTTGCAGTAAATTATGATTGTGACCAATTAAAATATGTGGTAGACAATAAAAATTCTCACCTAAACCTCTCATGACACAGGTCATCTCGCATGTACTGTACACACAGTTACGTGTAACTACTGTCGATCGTTCTTCTAGTTTTGTATTATACACATGTTTCTGCTACTTAACAAGATATTAGAGGTAACCTGAAACAGTACGATTACGCCTGCATAAAACTACTTACATGAGGTATATGTAGGGTGATTTTGCTGCTCATTACTTGTTGCTTAAAAGTTTAAAGCAATAATATATTTCAAACCCCAGAAAAAGCTAGTATATATGTAGTTTCAAACTAGACTAATGTAGGTTATGCACCGACTGCAACATCACTACTTATGAACGATCCTGGCAGAATGGGCGAGATCCATTTGTGGCCTACCTATTCATGAATGGGTTATATGGGGCGCCAGATTTCAAGAGCTCGTTTTTCCAAACCGCGACACAGTTTTAGAGGACGAGACGACGCCTCATGTAGACCCATTCCATAACTTTTTTGAAAATTCCCCGATTTTTTAATCATCTTGTAGTACATGTATTGTGGAGACCGGTCTTTCAGGTGTTGTTGTACGGAAGCAACAATCTTTTCTACAGTTTAAAACCTAAAAGAATTCATTACAAGAAGCGATCAGTTCGAATCTATAAAGAATGCGGGTACACACAAATGTGTACCGGAACTAAAAGGGAATGAATGAAGGCTATATAAATCTCAAGTACTGAGGAATGTAAAGGAAAATTATAACCTCTTTCAAGTTGAGAAGATTTCTAACCATCAAACGACTCAAATTCTTTTTCTTCGCCGTCACTATTTACTAGTCTACAATGTCAAACATTTTCCTAAACAAACGAATGATTTTGTTGCATATTTCTGTAGGCGAGACTAGTTACTCGAGTAGTCACGTCAGAAACCTGACAGCTTTTAGTGGTGTCATTCAAGTTTTGCTGTTACATCTTTCATAAGTCTATGGCATGCAGGCTCTTTTCGGTTACTAGCATGGGATATGGTTTGTTAGTTATATTTCGTCGTTTGTTTCTTCCGTGGGGTTGCTGATACTTTGGAATATACTGTGTTGTGTCTAACATTTCGAATTGTTCCAGAAAAAGAGAAACGAACCTTGCAAGAAAACCAGGTGTTTGCATTCCACGGCTGCGACTTTCAGTTCTATCCTACATCCTGGCCCGGAAATTGAGACTAGCTCAGTATAGGCATTAGTTTTGATCTCGTGTATACAAAATCAGCTGTAGATCAAAGTAACCTTCGGTTTCGTGTTTCCGTGTTAGACATTCTGCAAAATAGAATATAAACATAATTGTAGTTTCCCTTCAATGATATAATTAATGAGCAAATGATATGAGTACTTGTTTATATATCTTGCTAATTATTGTTGTAAGTAGTACAAGTTTCACAGTCGAGTGTACGATGACAAGCACCCTGTGTGACGTTGGGGTCAGTGGCAGGAACGACCAAGTCCCACCAGTAGATACTACAACAGTAAGTATTCTTTGTCATGTCCTCGTCATACACACATGTCCTACTGACCGTAAGACCTATGACATCCTCGGTGAATGACACATTTTTCCAAATATTTCTACCTTTCTGAACAAATTCGGTTTTCTTCAACTATTTTTTTTTAAAAACAAAGTTCAATTAAGGTCAGTTAGTTTGGTTCAGAATTGTAATGAGGGTTCTAGTCGCAAACCAAATACAAAAAAAAAATAGTCAAATAAAAAACCAAAAAAAACATACTTCTTTTAAAAAAAGCATAGGGGACTGAGCAGATTGAAGAAACGCAAATATATTAGTCGCAAATAGAGATCGTGTTTATTCATAAGAATTATATCCGAGAGACTCTGAGGCTTTAGTATGGGACACGTGCTCTGTATTGAAATATCAAAATGTACAAAATATATTGAATATAAATTCAATTTACTCAATGGGGTACCGATCACACACACACGTGGACTGCAGGTAGACGTGATTAGAGAAGACATTGGTAGCTTTCGGCTGAAATTGAACAAGACCAGAGTTCGCGAGATGATGAGACAACTTAAGCACACCGTATAGACGCCCCGACAGGTTGAATAAATAGAAATGTGTCCTGTTGTTTGGAAGTGTTTCTTACGGGTATGACTAGTAAAAAAAAAGAATTGTAAAGTTTGGCGCAATTATATTCACCTGTAATATATCTGAACGTAATTATCTCCCATAACAACAAACGTAGAACAGATGTGGGAATTGTCAACTCAGGTCAAGATAGTTCGGATGCCGGGCGAAACGGTTGATTCCTAGAAGTCCTTCATTGTTCTAAAGGCAAATCATAATGAGATTTTTGGTCTCTTTCATAGGGGAGTAAATCGTCGTATCAACTTTAACATTGGATCCCGACTATATAGATTCATTGTGAGGAACAATAACAGTATAAGTCACATAATATCTTATATGAGGAGAGTTAGTAAGAAGCTGGGCAAATCCTATAGATCTGGGATTACTACCCACAAGTGGGAACTATGTGCCATCACGTATGCAATCTGTCGTATTTAAACGGACAAGCCGGAGGCCTTGGATACTATAGAACAGTACACCGAAAAGTCCGTAACGAAGAGATGAGATGTTCAAAAATATAAGAGCAATTCGGTGAGGTATCCGTAGGACAGGTTGTATAGCGCAAAGATACGATTGTAAGATATAAACGGAGCATAAGGAATTTGCTGATTATATCTTCACTATGCTGATGCAGCTCTTGGGACTCAGATTAGAAAACTAAAACAAGAACTAGATAATTTACGAAGTACATGAATGAAGTTTCGTTTCATTCATCAAAGAATGCACTGTAGTTCTGTAGAGACTGGATAATTGAAACACTCGAATATTCCTTTTACAAATAAAATCATATTAAAACATATATTCGAAATGAATTTGGATATAGTGGATATTAAATTGTACATTCGTTTTCAAACAATTGATGTACCGAGCTTATCAAAATAAAGACCTTACAAGATAAAAAAACAAATCTCGAAATAATATCAGTGTGAAGCTGAGTATTTCCCTCGTTTGACCATCAATTAGACAACTCAAACTTGATAAAGTTGGTATTATTATTTTGGTTATTTCTGATAGTCGGTCGGCCATTTGCCGAAAAAAATTGTTATGTACGAAGCCTGTAATGACAAGCCCAATGGTGTATTACTGACACTAACAATAAGCATAATACGGCCGTCATTATATGCAGAATAAAAGTAACAATCGTTCAGTACACAAACTAAATAAAATTATCATGACAGCTCGTGAAGACGAGAGCACAACTAAATGAGAGTTGTTACAATATTATATATAAAGTGACGAAGGGGAAGTTGCAGAAATCGCACCGTCTTGGTGTCATAAAGTTTTGAGTGTCATTACGTTAATATAGTGGCTGTTAATTAGTCTACAACTGATTCAAATATAGCCCGTATCTGTACATTACGGATAGTATTTGGAAGATTCTGTTGTGTGTCTTTTGTTTCTAGTTGATCCGGGGATGATATCGATTCGAAAATGATGCAAATGGTCAATTATTAAATAAAAGTCCTGCATACAATTTACATAAAATTTCTTGTTAGAAAAAAGCCACAGATAAAGATTTGTCTTTCGTCTAGTATGAAAGCCTCTGAATATATAGCCCTCAACACGAGAATAAAAAAACCCCAGGTCAGTTACAAAAACACAATTCGTGCCTATCGGTTATTGCCAAAGAACTGATTGGATAAGAGGCTGTATGAGAGAGACTACAGAAGAGTGCCAGGCGTCAGTTTCCTTAGTTAATCAACGTATACTATATGTAGAACTAGAGTTATTTCATATATTGATATGAATGAGTAAAAGAGAATGAATATTTCTCCTGCCATAGTCAGCCTTCTTTGTGTTGAAGAATCTAACTGTCGCATTGAATGGTCACACAAAAATATCCTTTTTATATAATTTATGAGAACAGCTGGTCGTGGTAAGTGTTGTAAAGCTCACACACTTTGTTGTCGAATTTTACTGTATGAAATTCTCCGTTCAGACATTTTTTTTAGAATGCACATAGATCCAAAATCTAATGCGATCGATTTCTTAACGATATTTGACATTATAGAAAAAAGATGTCATAAAGAATTTATCTAATCTTCTTTTGCAGCATGTGTGAACGCACACCTGTTTTTAAATCCTTGATATTACATGATCGGGCTTTGAAGGTGCCAGTCGTCTACGTATATGTCCTAAAACATGGTGAGCTCAAAGTAATAGTACTCCTAATTGAGTTTGTTTAACGGAAATGGAGAAATTAAGTGTTGTTTGTATCTTATTTCTGACATCTCCTTGTGACTAAAAACTTACAATAACATAGCGACGACTCTATAGAAATGATATTTTAAGGAAGAATTTTTATGTTGGTTACTATTGCGCTAGAGATACTATAGAAAGTAGTAGAGAGAATTTCAGAGTGTCCATCTGTCCGAATACAGACAAGAATAAAATATCCAGATATGGTGGCGGTCGGGGTTCTGCAATTATGGGGGGTC
>CAJDSM010046597.1:0-13818 GCA_903981925.1 Ostrea lurida | reverse complement strand
ATAACCTGACCTTTTTCGGATGTATGTTGATCATATATCTATCCATGCACATTTAGATACTAGTAGTTATTCATTTTGTCCCTTTTTTCTAGAGCTGAAACGATATACCAAAAATCGATATTCGAACTCATTCAGGGGCTACTATTCTATTCGTATATTGCGTCAACACATCATTATAAAGTGTAGTACATGTATATTCCTCTTAAGAATATTACAGGTCTGTCATTTTTAAATCACACAGAGTTTGGTATGTTTCAGTACATAAAATATCGATATAGTTATTGACATTAAATTGTTACATTGTGTAATGCATAAACATATAGAATTATCTTTAAAACAAAAAGTTAAATTAAAAGAAAATGGAGAGATACTTGAAGCACTGAACAGTATGCCACTATTACAAAGCAAAGACCTTCGTATTCCGCTCCAAGCTGGTATAGCCATATGTTGTATACTATAGAATCAACTCAAAATCGGCCAGTCTCTGGACGTGATCATTAAAAACAACAACAACAAAGTGATAAAAATAATTTTTAAAAAAGAGTTGCTGCTAGATGGTAGAGGTCTAATTCTAAAAATAAAATTGCTAGTGATGTGCCTGGTAAATAAGAAAACAAAGATGGTGGCATGTTATACATGTACCTTGTTAATAGTTTGATTACGGGATGATTTAAAAAAAAATATAATTATTGTAAACGTCTAATGCCTGTATTGAGTTCTGTTTCCACAGCATTTCATAAGAGTATTAGACAAGTGACCGAATATTCGAATACTAAATATCCATTCGAATATTCGCTATTTACTATGCATTCGTGAATATTTGAACATTCGTTTCAGCTCTACTTTTTTCACATTAAAATCGTAAAATAATAATTCTAATTTGAGGATCCCCTTAACTCCTGAAGGTCCAAGTTAAAGCAATAGTCACCTTGACCTTTGACCTTGAAAATCAATAGGGTTCATCCTCTCCATGAGCAACACTTGTGGAGGGTTTGAAGATCCTCAGATGAATGCCCTTGCATCTATCTCGTCTATCTTGTTCACACAGTTCCAGATACAAACAGCCGGACGGCAGCGATGCTGTATAGTTACAAGGGGATAACAATACATTCATCAAGCTAATACTCTGAAGTTTTGCTCTTAAAACAACACAGAACTGTATTCATTTCAGTTTTATATGTGAATTCAATATAATAATGAATATGCAAGAAATATCAACATAATGTGTTGTGAGAGATAAATGTCAATCAATCGGCAGCCGAGTTGAGCTATAATGGAGTCTTAAACACAGCCATGGTGACATCATCTTCTGATTTAATCAAAACACTCCTGAAAAAAATAACAAGTTAATTTAAACACTCATCAGAAAAAAGAGAAGTTACATGAGGAAAGAAATGACATATCTACCCTAAGATATCTATTGTGTGATGTCTATTGTTGTAGTCTATTGCGTATATCTACCTCAGATATCTATTGTGTGATGTCTATTTGTGATGTCTATTGCATGATATCTACCTCAGATATCTATTGTGTGATGTCTATTTCATATATCTATTGTGTGATGTCTACCCTCAGATGTCTATTGTGTTGATCGTCTACCAACAAATATCTATTGTGTGATATCTATTGTGTGATGTCTATTGTTGTGATGTCTATTGTGTGATGTATATTGTGTGATGTCTATTGTGTGATGTCTATTGTGTGATGTCTACCCTCAGATATCTATTGTGTGATGTCTATTGTGTGATGTCTTATGTGTGATGTCTATTGTGTGATGTCTATTGTGTGATGTCTATTGTGTGATGTCTATTGTGTGATGTCTATTGTGTGATTCTATTGTGTGATGTTCTATTGTGTGATATCTATTGTGTGATGTCCTATTTGTGATGTCTATTGTGTGATGTCTATTTTGTGATATCTATTGTGTGATGTCATTTGTGTGATGTCTATTGTTGTGATGTCTATTGTGTGATATCTATTGTGTGATGTATATTGTGTGATGTCTATTGTGTGATGTCTACCTTCAGATATATATTGTGTGGATTCTACCCTCAGATATCTATTGTGTGATGTATATTGTGTGATACTCTATTGTGTGATGTCTATTGTGTGATGTTTACCTCAGATTATTTGTGTGACTGTCTATAGTGTGATGTCTACCTCAGATATCTATTGTGTGATGTCTACCCTCAGATATGTCTATTGTGTGATGTCTATTGTGTGATGTCTACCCTCGATATCTATTGTGTGATGTCTATTGGTGTGTGTCTATTGTGTGATGTCTATTGTGTGATGCTATTGTGTGATGTCTATCCCTCAGATATCTATTGTGTGATGTCTATTGTGTGATGTCTTATGTGCGATGTGTATTGTGTGATTTCTACCTCAGATATCTATTGTGTGATGTCTACCCTCAGATATCTATTGTGTGATGTCTACCCTCAGATGTCTATTGTGTGATGTCTACCCTCAGATATCTATTGTGTGATGTCTATTGTGTGATGTCTATTGTGTGATGCCTATTGTGTGATGTCTACCCTCAGATATATCTTGTGTGATGTCTATTGTGTGATGTCTATTGTGTGATGTCTACCTCAGATATCTATTGTGATGTCTATTGTGTGATGTCTACCCTCAGATGTCTATTTGTGTGATGTCTATTGTGCGATGTGTATTGTGTGATGTCTACCCTCAGATATCTATTGTGTGATGTCTATTGTGTGATGTCTATTGTGTGATGTCTATTGTGCGATGTGTATTGTGTGATGTCTATTGTGTGAATGTCTATTGTGTGATGCCTATTGTGTGATGTCTACCCTCAGATATCTATTGTGTGATGTCTATTGTGTGATGTCTATTGTGCTATGTGTATTGTGTGATGTCTACCCTCAGATATCTATTGTGTGATGTCTATTGTGTGATGTCTACCCTCAGATATCTATTGTGTGATGTCTATTGTGTGATGTCTATTGTGTGATGCCTATTGTGTGATGTCTACTCTCAGATATCTATTGTGTGATGTCTATTGTGTGATGTCTACCTGCAGATATCTATCGTGTGATGTCTTTTGGTGATGTCTACCTCAGATATCTATTGTGTGATGTCTATTGTGTGATGTCTACCCTAAGATATCTATTGTTTGAATGTCTATTGTGTGATGTCTATTGCGTGATATATACCCTCAGATATCTATTGTGTGATGTCTATTGTGTGATGTCTATTGTGTGATGTCTACCCTCAGATATATATTGTGTGATGTCTATTGTGTGATGTCTACCCTCAGATATCTATTGTGTGATGTCTATTGTGTGATGTCTATTGCGTGATATCTACCTCAGATATCTATTGTGCAATGTGTATTGTGTGATGTCTATTGTGTGATGTCTATTGTGTGGATGCCTTTTGTGTGATGTCTACCCTCATATATCTATTGTGTGATGTCTATTGTGTGATGTCTATTGTGGCGATGTGTATTGTGTGATGTCTACCCTCAGATATATATTGTGTGATGTCCTATTGTGTGATATCTACCCTCAGATATCTTTTGTGTGATGTCTATTGTGTGATGCTACCTCAGATATCTATTGTGGTGATGTCTATTGTGTGATGTCTATTGTGTGATGTCTACCTAAGATATCTATTGTGTGATGTCTATTGTGTGATGTCTATTTTGTGATGTCTATTGTGTGATGTCTATTGTGCGATGTGTATTGTGTGATGTCTACCCTCCGATATCTATTGTGTGATGTCTATTGTGTGATGTGTATTGTGCGATGTCTATTGTGTGATGTCTATTTCGTGTGATGTCTATTGTGTGAATGTCTACCTCAGATATCTATTGTGTGATGTCTATTGTGTGATGTTATTGTATGATGTCTACCCTCAGATATCTATTGTGTGATGTCTACTTGTGTCGATGTATATTGTGTGATGTCTACCCTCAGATATCTATTGTGTGATGTCTACCTTCAGATGTCTATTGTGTGATGTCTACCCTCAGATACTCTATTGTGTGATGTCTACCTTCAGATTCTATTGTGTGATGTCTACCCTCAGATATCTATTGTGTGATGTCTACCCTCAGATATTCTATTGTGATACCTACCCTCCTTCCGACTCTATAGAGATGACAGGTGTAGTGGAAGCATTCGGATAAAGTAGGGCTGCTTGTTGGGCAATACTGGCTACCTGCCCTGCAAACTCGGGTTTACATCCTCGGGCTGCCAAAGATATCAATAACACAATAATATCGGGGGCCGGGATGGATAATATTGCTCTCCTGAGTATTTCCCATGACAGTCTGTCACAGCATTTTTTGGGACAGGGACTGGGTCCCTTGAGATTGGGAAAATTTGCATTATTTTGAATCAAATTGGGAAATTTTCAAGGAAATAAATTATAACATAAACATGGAATTTTTCTTAAAATCATGTTTGCAATAAGTAATGTAATTCACAATCTGCCAATTACATTAACATTTAGTCATTTGTGGTTTTTCTATCTATCAAATATTGAGGGTTGGTTGAAATGGGGATTTTCATTGTAAATGGGGGGATAAATAAGATCCCTTTTTTTGGATGGAAAATGGTCCGATATTGGACCCAATCAGTCGATTGACAGCCCTGCATGAAAAATACTAAATTCAAATTCTGTGCGCATGAGATCTGTAGCTGCTCTCTGAAATGTTAGGACAGTCCAGGCATTCTCCCCGAGAGCTACAGGCCGACCACTTAGCCTAACCTACATAGTCTACCACCTATATCATACGTATTACACGCTGAACTATCAACCTATCACCTATAGTCTACACCTTTATCCTGATGACGTTTCGTGTTCATTTACAGGCTATTCTTTATCCTGATACGTTCGTGATGTTCATTTACAGGCTGATCTTTATCTGATGACGTTTGTGTTATCATTACCCAGGCTATCCCTTATCCTGATGGACCGTTTTGTAGTCATCTAGACATCCTATCGTTTATCCTTTGAGTTGATCGTTTGTGATTCATTACGAGGCCTTCTTCTATTCTGATGCGTTTGGCATTTGCATTTCAGTCTATCGTTTATCCTGGTGACGTTTGTGATCTGGTCCATTACCCAGGCTATCCTTATGCCTTGAGTTGGTTATTAGGCTAGTCTATGATCCTGATGACGTTGTGTGTTGATATTTACTAGTATCCTTTATCCTGGATGAGCGTTTTGGTTCATTACCCAGGCTATCCTTTGATTGATTGACGTTTGCGTTGTACATACAGGCTATCTTTCTAGGATGACGATATGTGTGTCCATTCAGGCAGTATTCTTGATTCTAGATTGACGTTGTAGTATAGTATACAACTTCTATTATTCCCCTGCATTTGACGTTGATGTATCTATTACAGCATATTTCTTTATCCTTGGATGAACGTCCTGTGTGTGTCATTACAGGCTATTTTTATCCTAGAGACGTTTGGTGTTGCATTACCAGGATAATTCCCTTTAACCTGAATGAACGTTTGTGTATCATATACAGGTCTATCTTTACCTGCTGATGTCGTTGTTGTTATCCATACAGGACTATCTTGATCCTGATGACGTTTTGTGCATCAATCTATACAGACTTATGCTCTTACTGATGAGCGTTTGTGTTTCAATACAGGCTATCTTTATACTTGTGAACTGACGTTATGTGTATATTATGGCTATCGTTGTATGCCTTTGAGCTGTTTGCTGTATCCAGTTTACAAGGCTATCTTTATCCTGATGACCGTTTGTTAGTAATCTTACAGGCCCTTTATCTTTATCCTGTGACGTTTGTGTATCAAGTTATCATGGCTATCGTTTATTCCTGATGACGTGTTGGTGTTATTAGCATCTTTATTCCTTGTGGAGCCGTTTGTGTATCTTACAGGCTATCTTTATCCTGGATGACGTTGTGAATGCTTACAGGCTATCTTATCACCTGATGGACGTTTGGGTGAAATCAGTACAGGCTATCTTATACCTGATACCCGTCTTGTATAATAAGGTTATCATTATCAGGCTATCTTTATCCTGATGACGTGTGATCATTATCAGACCGTTATCTTTATCCTGATGACGTTTGTGTGTTCATTACAGGCTATCTTTATCCTGATGACGTTTGTGTACATCAAATTAACATGAGCTTTCGGCTATCTTTATCCTGATACGTTGTGTATCATCTACAGGCTATCTTTATCCTGATGACGTTTGGTGCATCATTACAGGCTATTTTTCCTGATGACGTCGAGGTGTGTGTATCATTATAAGGCGCTATTTTTATCCTGATTGACGTTTGGTGTTCATTTACAGGCATTCATCTTTGATGACCTTGATGGATCGAGTGTATCATTACAGGCACTTATCCTGATGACGTGTTGTGTGTCATTACAGGCGATTTTATCCCTGATGTAACGTTTGTGTATCATTACAGGCTATCTTGTTATCCTGATGGACGTTGTGTGATCATTACAGGCTATCTTTATCCTGATGACGGTGTGTGTATCATTACAGGCTACTTTTATCCTGATGACCGTTTGTGTGTCATTACAGGCTATCCCTTTATCCCTGATGACGTTTGTGTATCATTACAGGCTATCTATCCTGCATGACGTCTTAGGTACTCTTATACAGATCTATCTTTAATCCGCTGATGAACCGTTTTGTTGCAATATTACAGGCTTATTTGTGTATCCTGTGACGTTTGTGTGTCATTTACAGGCTATCTTTATCCTGATGGACGTTTGTGTTATCAATTACAGGCGTATCTTATCTGATGACGTTTGTGTTCATTATAGCGTTCTTTACTGATACGTTTGTTGATCATTACAGAGCTATCTTTATTCCTGATGAGTTGTGTAATCATTTCAGGCTATCTATCCTGATTGACGTTTGTGAAGTGTCATTACAGGCTATCTTTATCCCTGATGACCGTTTGGAGCATTCAGCATCTTTATCCTGATGACGTGGTGTTACATTACAGGCTATCTTTATTCCGATGACTGTGTATCATTTCAGCGTATCTTATTCTGATGAGTTTTGTATCATTACAAGGCTATCTTTATCTTGAGATATGTTTGTGTATCATTACAGGCTATCTTTATGCCTGATGACGTTTGTGCCAGTTATCATTACAGGCTTAGTCCCTTTACTACCCTCATGAGCCGTTGTGTGAATCATTACAGGCTATCTTTATCCTTGCATGACTTATGTGTATCATTATACAGGCTTTTTTATTCCGATGACGTGTTGTGTATCAATATACAGGCCATCTTTATCCTGATACGGACAGTTGTGTAAATTCTTACAGGCTTATCTTTATCGCCTGATGGACGTTGTGTATCATTATACAGGCATCTTTATCCTGATGACGTTGTGGTATTCTAATATTCAGGCTATCTTTATATCCTGATGACGTGTGTATCATTGTACAGGCCTATCCTTTATCGCTGATGACGTTGTGTATCTATTATACAGACTTCTTTATCCGTGATGACGTTTTGTTTATTCTATTACAGATGACTTGCTTTATCCTGAATGACGTTTTGTGTGGGGTAGATCATTTACAGCGGCTATCGTTTTTCTTGATCGTTTGATGGAGGTTGTGTAGCTACAGAGCTACTTTATCTGATGCGTTGTTATTCATTATAAGGCTATCTTTATCCATCGTTGTATATTGATCTTATCCTTGTGAGTTTGTGTATCATTACGGCTTTTATCTGATGACTTTGTGGTCCTTACAGGCTATCTTTTATCCTGATGACGTGTCTGTGTGATCATTTACGATGTCACCTATTTTATCCTGTGACCGTTTGGTGCAATACTTACAGCATATCTTTATCCTGATGACGTTTGTGATCATTACAGGCTATCTTTGATTCCCTGATGACGTTTGTGATCCGACTTATCCCATGCTGTTATCTACAGGCTATCTTTAGTCCGATGACGTTTGTGTATCATTAACAGGGCTATCTTTATTTCCTGATGATCGTTTGTGTATCATTTACCAGGCTATCTTTATCCTGATGACGTTTGTGTATCATTAGCCTAGTCTTTATGCCTGATGACGTTTGTGTATCATTCCAGGCTTATCTTTTTCCTGATTGAGTATTGTGTTTATTTACTAGGCTATTTATTCTAGATGACGTGTTGGGGCGTCATATACCAGGCTATCTTTATTCCGTGATTGAAAGTTTGTGTGGCATTATACACGGCTATCTTTTATCCTGTGACGTTATCGTGTATCATATATACAGGCTATCTTTAATCCTGATGACGTTTTGTTATCATTACAGGCTATCTTTATCCTGATGATGCTGGGGTGGCTGTTCGTCCCTGTTTATGTAGCGGCTGGTGTAAGTATCTGAGCTATATACATTTACATGGTACATACATTTTTTTTCTACAAATCATTTGTAAAGCCATTGGAGAGGCTGAGTCCTCATCATCATGTAGTTTGAAAGCTATGAAATGACGGATTGTCCATCAATCATACCGGTAATTGGCCGTTTGATTCTTTAGAAAGATGTTTGTTTTAATATTATTCCATTCTAGTTAAAAAAAAAAAGTAACCCCATCCCCCCCCAAAAAAAAAAATTAGGCATAATTAACAAAATATAAAGACGTTAATTAATCATAACGTTATTTCTCAATTATGTTTGAGAGACACGTAGTTAACGTTCAAAATAAAATCAAAATATAGATGGATTTATCTGTCTAAGCATATACTAGAGTCTGCGTTTGGTACATACACACACACTGTTTCTGAAGTCCATCATTTTTTCTTATGGAGCAGCATAAAAATAAGATTGAAAGTCTAATAGCAAAAAAGTTTCTATATAGTATTTGACATCTTATTCATTACTTGATGATTTATCTGCATGACGTGTTTATTATATTCGCAGGTGTTCACCATGCCGGAGTATCTGAAGAAGAGATTTGGGGGACACAGAATTCGTGTATACCTCTCCGTGTTAGCTTTACTGCTCTACGTCTTTACAAAGATATCTGTAAGAACGTGTCTTCTATTATTAATAAAGCTGTATAATATTAGAGAGAGAGAGTTGTGGTTCTCTATAAAACCCTTATCATTTCAAGATTTGTCATCAGTTGTTTTACCTTTTTGCAGGCTGATTTGTTTTCTGGGGCCCTTTTCATCCTTCGGACCTTTAAGGGATTCGATCTCTACCTAGCCATTATCATCTTACTCATCATAGCCGCACTGTTTACAATCACTGGTAATATATATAAATATGTATCCAAAACATTGAACTTGTTTTATGACCTTTACACCTGATGAAATGTGTACACCTTTCCTCTCTCCTTATAGGTGGGCTTACTGCTGTGATATGGACCGATTCTATCCAAGTCCTTATAATGGTTATCGGGGCTTTCATTCTTATGGTTATGAGTAGGTTCAGCGAACTTATTTTCACCAAAGTACATACACGTATATAAGTATTTAGATATAGTGAAATTATTATTTAAAAAATCTGGGTGAAAACTATTATCCAGATTTCTTGAGATAGAGATTCTTGAATTTAAATAAAACATTATGGAAATCCGTGGATACTTTATCAGTATTCTACACCAATTTTCAAGAAAAAAAATATATTATGGATTAGTGGAATAAAATTTTCCATAATATGCCGAATCATGCTTATTTTCCTAACCCTTACCACGTACCTTTGGGCAGGCTTTGTTCGTGTTGGCGGATATGAGGAGGTTGTGAGGAGATTTTTTGAAGCCTACCCAAACACTACACTCCAGAATTACGGAAACGCTAGCAACCCCTACTGGAAATGTGGAATACCACCGGAGAACTCTATGAACTTAGTGAGGTCATACGATGACGGTTCCTTGCCATGGCCAGGCATTATGGTTGGTCTGACGATTTCTTCTGTCTGGTACTGGTGTTCAGACCAGGTAATCACACACTCTTATATCCAATATTCAAGGTACAAAAAAGGAAGGAAAACATGTCCAGAATATTATCATTTAAACAATGAAATGCTTCCTTTGTTGGTTTATTGGATGATGAAGGAAACCAGCATTGCAGAAAAAATTCATAACCCACGATTTTTCTGCAATGCTAGTTTCCTTCATCACCCAATAAACCAACAAAGAAAGCATTTTGTTGTTTATAACTAAATTTCCATGCATTTTCCTAACATATAAACTAGATTTAAGCACTAAAATATCATAATGTTGGTCATTTCGTTACTTTAGACGGAACAGCCAATTCAGCATTAGACCTTGGAATCGCTCAATGCATATTTCCTTAGATTGTATAGAAAAGATAAAAACACATTTGTTCAAAGAGTTTTAATGTACAATCTATTATTTTTTAGGCGGGATGGCTAGAATGTATACACATGTACATGCATTATATATTTATTTAATTTTTTAAGCTTTTGTAAAAGTACAACGCCATTGAATACTTGTATTTAAAATTAGGCATTTATATTTTTTAAAATCAAATACACCAGTTTCAGTTGCAGACTTGGCAATATACATGTAACATAATTACAAATTTTAATTGCTTTATTATATACATGGCAATGATGGAATATATTTTATGTACTAGTATTTTACAATAAAATATCAATATAAACATATATTTTTTTGTAGATTACTTTGTAGATAAATTAAATATACATTACAAGATATATACATCCGTAGCATAATAGAATTTGGAAAACATAATTGTATGCATTTTTTAAAATTGAAGGATGAATAATTTTATCCAATGCATGATTCATTCTCAGCTGAAGTACTTCTTAATTTATTCTGTCAATATACAAATGAAATAGATCTACTATAGTCAATGTATGCCTGTGAAAGGGTTAAACTGTAACAAATGTTGTTTGTAGGTTATTGTCCAAAGAGCACTTGCTGCCAAGAACATTGCCAATGCCAAAGCAGGAACGATCCTGGCTGGTTATCTCAAGTTTACGCCTCTCTTCCTTATTGTTTTCCCAGGAATGATCTCCAGAATCCTTTTCCCAGGTAACTCTCCAACATGCTGAATCCATAGCAACATAATTCAATTAATGCCGAATTGAATATCCAGTTTATTAGTATCTAAAAACAAATTTCTCAAAATAACGGTTCTTTTGTATTTCAAAAATTGACAACATACCTGTTACCTATCTTCTGCGTGCCTGAGGGCACTAAGGCCTCCACAGACTGTCTCCACACTGCTCTGTCGGCTACAGCACCTCTTGCCCCCCCCCCCCACCCACCCCAATTCTCCATCCTTCGATGTTCCGCTCTTTCTCTACCGTTCGTCACCAGGTGGTTTTTGATCGCCATTTCTTTCTTTCTTTTTCCTTCTGGTGCCCACGTCATTGCTATATTACAATCACTCCCTGCATCTGCCTCAGGGTGTGTTCAGTAAATTTCCATCTCTTCTCCTGACTTCTTCACTCAGTGGTCTCATTTCTACACTTTGGAGCATCTCTTCTGTAGTAGTGTGTCTCGTCGTCCTTATTCTCAGGATGCGTCTTAAGCATTTGTTCTGGAAGGTGTTGATCATTTTTCATCTCTATTCATCTTCCAGGTCTCGCATCCATAGACATCAAAAAAGTTTGATAAGATAAAATTGAGATTCTTGCAAAATGAAAATCAAATTACGCGGAACTCATGAAAGATGCATATTCATCCAGATCAACTGTCTTTATTTTCTTTCCTGTTACAAGATGTATGTTTTCTCGAGTACAAAAGAACTGTATATACACTGACAATACATACACCCGATACTCTTTTTCTAGTACTGGAGTGATCAGAGTACGTACAAATTGTATTGTGTTGAATAATAATAATAATAAAAAAAATAATGAAAAAACCAGTCTGCTTCAGTGTCAATTAACTCGTAATGATGTCTTCATACATTTCAACCCTACCACAATGCCATTCATGGTTTTGAACATCTAATTATTGGTAAATCACACATTTACTTTGGCAGACACCGTTGGTTGCGCAGAACCGGATATCTGTGAATCTGTATGCGGAAGTCGTTCCGGATGTACAAACATAGCTTACCCAGATCTGGTGATTGAGGTCATGCCGCCGGGGCTGAGAGGACTGATGCTTTCTGTGATGATGTCTGCTCTTATTTCGTCCCTGACATCCATATTTAACAGTACCAGCACCATCTTTACCATTGACATTTACAAACGTATTCGCACTCACGCTAATGACGTAGAACTCATGATTGTCGGAAGGTATAGAAATCATCTTTGCATACTATTTATTTTAAGTTTTAATAATGGTAAATGATATGGATTGAATCTAATTAACACAAAGGATTATTTTGGATTCAGAATGATACTTGCTAGTCAACAAATATCTTCCTAATTTTTTGTGTGTTGAATTTTGAATGTTAAAAATCTTATACGGTACCAATATGTTTTAATATGAAAACAGATTTAAAAAATGTCTTTAATTAATTGTATTTTAGATCATGGGTGAAAAACATAAATTTATATAATAGTATACTATTTTGAAAATGTGTTCTTTACCCATTGAAGTGAAACAATGCACAAATAATTTCCTTTACAACTTTTGGCATTTACAAAGTTTATTTTAAATGGGCTTGGGTACGTAACGTTGATATAAAACTATATTTACATGAAAACCTGTCCAATTAAAATTACAAAATTACTGTAATTTATAGTGGAACATCTACTGCAACAATTTAACCTAAAGCAATGACATTTTTCTGAGACATATTTGGACAGATTATCAGGTATACTATTTCTTCAGGTTTTGTGTGCTGGCTTTGGTGGGCATCTCTATTGCCTGGATCCCTATCGTTCAGAACGTGTCAGAACTGTTCCACTACATCCAGGCCATCACCTCGTTCCTTGCTCCCCCAGTCTGTGCTGTCTACGTCCTGGCAGTCTTCTGGAAACGAACAAATGAACCGGTAAAGTAGTGATACATGAATATACACTTTCTGATCGCAGTCTTGTAACGGTAAAGTGGATCTCAAAATATGCATTTTAGGAATATCATTAGGACCGCGCCATATTGTAGGGTACCCTGTTTGTCCGTCCGTCAGCACTTTCTATGACATGCGATAACATCAGTTTCCATTAAAAAAAATCGGCTTTGTCTTTACAGAGTTATGNTGCGATAACATCAGTTTCCATTTTTAAAAAATCGGCTTTGTCTTTACAGAGTTATGGGCTTAAGAATATTTAATGTTAATGAGATAATAACACTTTCCATTTCATGCAATTATTTGAAATTACTTGAGAAGATTTTCATAGATAATAATCACTTTGTAGACTATCTGTCTTGTCCGTCCGTCAGCAATTTCTAGGGCACGCGTTAACTTCAGTTGGGAAGATTTTCTTGAATTTTGTATTATTATATTCCTGGATTAGGATTTTCCTGCACTACTGCATATTTACTAATGAATGATTACCTTTCCTAGGGTGCGTTTTATGGGCTGATGATTGGGTTGGTTGTTGGTCTGACCAGATTTATCTGGGAGTACGCCTATTCCGTGCCACCCTGTGGAGAATCAGGGGACAATCGCCCTGACGTCATCAAGATGGTCCATTACCTTCACTTTGGAATCATATTATTTGGCGTTGTCTTCATCTCAACCATCGTCATTAGTCTTCTGACTCCACCGATACCAGAAAAACACGTAAGTTACAGTACCGAATTTGTGTTTCATTTCAGCAATGAACGATTGTCTGTGAATGTGAGTATCGTGTTGTGAGCAGGGAACGCGCGTTATTTAAACAATAAAATGTTTTTTTCCCCTTTTCTGTTTTATCAGGTGATGAAGGCAGCTAGCATTGC
>CAJDSM010046596.1:7332-19460 GCA_903981925.1 Ostrea lurida | reverse complement strand
CCAACCAATGTGTGATCTCCCACGAACATTGGCCCCCACCAATTAAAATGATTCCACAGTAGATCCATTTTCGTAGAACATTATGTAACACCACTGCTGGTTTATTGCCACTGTGAGAAGAATGATGGTCTTGAGATAGGGGCGTTGAGATAGGACCGCAGTGAGAGTTGGCCCTCAGTCGCTTTTGGCGTGTCATTGGTCATCTTGACCCCGTTCTGGAGGACAGATACGGGAAAGTCCTGGGAGGGGTAGCTCGTCAGCAGAGCCGGAAACTGGCGGCTTGGTTCACATTGGGCGTCCGTGTATACCTGAAAATAACCAGGGGTCAGATTGTTAACCATGACAACCTGAAATAAACCAGGCAAGTCAGATTATAGCTGCAGCGCCTCTCCTTTTTATTTTATTTTTTTTTTATTTTTGAATAGACGTCAGAATAAGAAAAATTGAAGAGGCCAAGCTACATTATTGCAGCATAGATTTAGTGTCCATGTGACAACTTGAATAAGATGCAAGCTGATAAAAAGAAACAAAATTTCATTGAACATGAATATTTTGCCATTTTCATAGAAGGAAAGACTCTTTTCATTGCTCTTGATAATTTCAATTCATAGTTTAGTGAGTGATTTGAGGAAGTTAAAACACTCCTACAACTTTATATAATAGACAATTCAGAATCTGTAAGCAGTCATATGTAGAATTCAGAATATGTAAGCGGTCGTTTTGATACTCACCGTTTCACAAATGCGCTCCAGCTCGCCCAGCCTGTAAAGTCTGAACTAAGTGACAGTTTCTGCAGAACACCCATGTTGCCGTCTTCTACAGCCTGAAATCACACGACAAGTTATAAATAGAACCACCCCATGTTCAGTCCTCTACAGCCTGAAATGATCACATGACAAAGTTATAAATAGAACCACCATGTTCTGTCTTCTACAGCCTGAAATCACACGACAAGTTATAATTAGACCACCCATGTTCCGTCCTCTACAAGCTGAAGATGATCCATTGACAAGTTAAATTAGAAACCAACCCATGTTTCCGTCTTCTACAGCTCTGAAATCACACGCACAAGTTATAAATAGACCACCTATGTTTCCGTCCTCTACAGCCTGAAATGATCACCATGACAAGTTAACAAATAGAACCAACCAGTGTTCTGTCTCTTCCTAAACAGCCTAAAATCACATGACAAGTTAAAATAGAACCACCATGTCCTGTCTTCTACAGCCTGAAAATCACATGACATTTTAGTTTGTTGAAAACCTATCTTAAACATTCTTAAAGGTATAACATTATATTTTTTTTCTAGAGATGTCTTCATTTATAATTCAGTATTATATTCTTATGTTATTAGTGAAACTAAAAATAATGCTGTTGTATAGGTGCCACAGTTATGAAATGTGGGTGGTGAATGATTGGTTGATTTATATATATTATTGTATGTAAAAATAAAGAATTTTATAAAAAAAAAAAAAAAATCACAATGACAAGTTATAAATAGAAACCACCAATGTTCCGTCTTCTGACTGCCTGAATGATCAAACTGACAAGTTATAAAGTAGAACACCCATTGTTCCGTCTTCTACAGCCATGAAAATCACACGACAAGTTATAAATAAGAACACCCATGTTCCGTCTTCTACAGCCTGAAAATCAGCATATGATCACGAGACAAGTTATAAATAGAACCATCCATGTTCTGTCTTCTATAGCCTGAAATCACAAGACAAGTTATAAATAGAACCATCCATGTTCCATCTTCTACAGCCTGAAATCACACGACAAGTTAAACCGGCTACTCACTGAGGTTCACGATCCTTAAAAAAGAATGAAGTCAACTGAAAACCTTTGTGTCAGCTGTTTGTTGAGGTGTCTAATTCTTTCAGGGAGTTCTGAACCTCACAAACATGGCAGATACCAAGCAGTCTATTTCTACTCAGTTTACATATATTTTTTATCTTACCTCCATATCATAAAGGCAAAGATAATGAACAGTGATCAATCTCGTAAGTCCCAAATAGAATACAAAACAAGAGTTGGGCAAACACAGACCCCTGCGGACATACCAGAGGTGAGATTAGGCGCCTAGGAGGAGTAAGCATCCCCTGTTGACCGGTCACACCCGGGGTGAGTTCATTGTCTGAGGTAAACAGAGTAACACGTCGTCAAATCAGTGTATAAAAAACGACTTTAATAGCAATGGCTATGAATCACATCAGACAGCATTCAACCTTATGGCAATTTTCTCTGCAGTGGGACCTTGACCTTGACCTGAAATTACCTGTCCACTGTGTCAGATTAGTGCAGGTCTTTGTTCCTTCCATACCCTCCTCCTAACACAGAAAACTTGCTTGATCTCTCCGTTTGAAATTTCATTAATATCTCACCTCCATAATCATTTTCTCTGCTATGGGTCCTTGGCCTTGGCCCAGAGAAATGGTTTGCAAACCCTTGCTTCCTGAACCTGTAATGAAGAGAAGATGTAGTAAATTTAATATTTTTTTAAATGAATACTTAGATGATAGATTTTTTTTTTTTTTTATAATAATGGTGATTTGTTTGCCAAACCATGTTTTAAGTCATATGCGGATGTAACATTAGTTCTGAGACTTATGAAAATATTCAGTTTCATTGCAAACTTTAACACTAAAAGTCTGACTCGTAAAAAGATTTTTTTTCTTACTATGTTTTTACAACATGTACATTTCCTGCATATAATGATGCACAAATTAAAAGATAAAAATTCAATAATTTTTGCACAGAAGAAATAAAAAGCTACAAAAGACTGAAACGAAGCAATCTTAGGGTTACAATAATTCATGCAGAGAATAAAAACATGCAAGAATACAACAAGAACGATTTTATAACAAATCTTGCTACGAGTTTGTAACATGCATATTTATATATATAAAAAAAAAAAAAAAACATATCTGAAAGAGAGCATGCAAGTGTGAAACACATTCTGAAGATCTCAGCTACTGAAAAATAATCTCTACATTAATTACATAACTCTTAATTAATTCCAATTACAGGATAGAGGATTGTGGGGTGGGGTAAGGATTAAGGAAAAAAAAAAAAAAGAAATTTGCTAGAATACATATAAAGTTACATGTAATTGTAAATTAACTTCTACTTAGGACTGTGAATTTAAATTCTCTATTCTTAAGTTAGACCTGTTCTACTCTATGACTTACTATTAAGTATATTACAAACTTGAAAATTTAAATATAATTCTCTGCTACCACTGGACATTTATATTAATTCTTTTTCTTTTTGACAAAGGTTGATTGATTATTTGTTTGTTTTGATGTCCCATCGAAAATTTTTGACTTATATTGAGATGTCACCAGTTGTAGGTGAAGCACCACAAATTTCCCTATGACCTTTAATGTATGGCCTTAACGTAGCAGAGTATGTGTTGACCTTATGACCTTGTATTGGGCCATACACATCCTGTTTTCAATAAAGTATAAACAATTTATTCTAAACAGACTTAGAGAAATAGACAAGCAGAATATATAAAACCTCTTGAATTTTCTGTGTAGATTATGGGTATGATCATCGATAAAATATGATCAAGTGCACAAATAACCAAAGAATTCAAAGATCAAAAAAGAAAATTGAAAAACAAATCATGAATTTGTATATATGCTAAATGAAGAAAACAATATCTAGAGTGAAGGAAAAATATATCATGACCTACTTTTGATGAAAAATGAAATTTGTACACTTTTATCAGCATGAAGCAATACATCCTGTTGGCAGTTAGAGGGCAGTGAGGGGGGTGTAGGCTACATCAGCTAGGACGTGACAAGGGGAGGTAACCTAGGGGGAACCACCTCCGTGGACTGGTAGGATCAAGTTCTCCACAAATTTCCGTCTTTACACATACAGTCGAACCTCGTTATCTCAAACTCAATAGGACTAAGAACAAAGTTCCAGATATCCATGAATTCAAGATATTCAGGTTAAAAGTACTCTAAAAATAGGTAGCTGGGCCCTCCAAATCGGTTCGATATAACAATGGTATTCGATATATCAGTGTTCGAGATACCGAAGTTCAACTGTACCTCATTTAAAAAAAAATGAATTTGACCTTGACTCTACCAGAAGGTTAGAGAGGTGGTGTCGTGCACAAGTGACAGGTTAGTAGATGTATTGACATACGCGCATGTTCCTCTGAGGGGTGCGAGACCCCCAGCAATGAGGTTATATTACGTTCAGATGAGTCGCGTGTGGTCATCTGTGACTGTGCTGGTGGCAGTGGAAGTATGACACCTGTTAGAGGTCATATGGAATACAACAAACAAATAAGTTAGGTCAAAAGGTGAAAGGTCAATCTAATGAGGAAACCATTTTTTTTCTTCTTCTATCTTCTTGAGTGGAAAAATGCACTAAATATTTGTTAGTTAAGTTAAACTTACCATTTACAACACGTTTTGTAACGTAACATTTTTATGTGAAGTACCTAGTACATTTACCATCATTCAATAACAATGTGCGTTAACAACTTATCACTGAAATCGTTCACAATTCTAGCTGTGCGACTAGTGAAATACATATAGTAGTCATGCTCTACTAGACCATTGACTTAGAAAAACATACTTGTAAAGTTTTTCACCAAGTGACCCAACAAGACATGGATATAAAACAAGGCAACTCCATCTTTTCACGAATTCACAACCATTTCTCATTCAAATTCCACAATTAATTCATAAACTTGAATATCTATACAGCATGCAACAACACTATCTTGCAAGATGTTATTAAAACATTCGACAAGAAGCCCCAGATTTTCAGCGGCAATCATGTGTCTTTCTAAGGAGCAATATGTCATTCACCAATCATCTTGGTTTTCCAATAGTCATGTGATATATATGACAAACAATTAGCCAATCACATTCCTAAATCCCATACTTACCTTCCATCTCCATTCTCCTCAGACATACTGAGTGAATTATGCCTAATTACAGGAACAACACACGGTGCTCAGTACACAGCCACCAGAAACACCATACACGTATCTAGTCTATCTTGTTTTCTAATACGCTCTCTACCTGTACTATCACGTAACACTGTATTCAAACAAGCAAATGTGCTGCCTGCTCTAAGTACGATATATCGTTACAGTAACAATGGCTACTCACCCCCGACTAAAAAAATAATCATGGAGATATTAACAAAATGTATTATATGATTTCCCCTTGTACTGGGAAAACTTGCGTATTTAGTTCCATTCTCTCGAGATACTAATAAAACACCAAAAACAATGTCGAGACAAAATGGAAGACAAATGGTTTCTATTATTATTGAAGTTAGTTCAGTATAGATTCTGACCAGCTGAATTTCAAAGCCTTGTGTGCTTAATTAAAAAAATCATTGATCTGATCATTCTATTAATCATCAGGAAAAAGCTACCTCGTAATCTCATCTATAAATTTCCAAATCCCTATCTCACCTCAAAATTTGATGCAAGTCAGACAGAAGATACATTACAACATATTACTGCAAATCACCCTGAATTAGAACGCTTGGCCGATATAGTATTGCGTTGGGTGATGATACTGTTGAATCTGTTTGTATTACAATTGCGAAATGCATTAGAAACTCTCATTGGTCCATACGTTTTAAGTCCGCCCAAATTTCCTTTTACGGAGTAGTCAGCTTTTGCACTCATGTCAGGTGTCTTATAAATATCTCCACGTGCAAAAGAGGAAAACCAACATATAAATATATTACCTTGGATATGTTTTATGTTCGACACAACTGTTTATGTTATGTCTGAAAAGTGTAACAACAAATTGCTACTAAGGTATTTGATATTTTTGTTTTTCTTTAATCTAAGGAACGGTGTTGTAGTAATATAATGCATAAAACCTTTGGTATCTCAAGTATTCATGACCTGAACACGTCTCTCGTTGCTTCACGGGTAGGTCTGAAGTGAATGTTAATCAATAAATAAATCTATCAATAAATAAATAATTTAAAAAATCTTTTTATAAAATATAAATACGTATATTTGGTATTTTTTTTTAATTTAATTCAAGACACGTAGTGATAAAACGCAGAGATTGCCTCTAAACGGAACACGTGCTTGATTCGTGATTATAAATAGAAATGACGAAGTGAGTTATATGTATAGACTGATTTTTTTAATGAATGAAATAATTCTGGTTCAAACAAGTGAAATTTGTACGATATCTCGCACAGCTTCATAAATATGTACATGTGGGATGATTTAACAGCGTTTTTACAGAGGGTAGTCGAAATACGGTTCATCATATAACAACTCAAATCGGCGATAGAAAGTGGTCGGGCTGGAATCGGCCAATGAAAACTCTCGTTGTATGACATTAAACAAATTCAATTGTCACATTCAAATTGTCGTCACTCAACGCAATACTATATCGGCCCAAGCGTTCTAATTCAGGGGTGATTTGCGGTACATATACTATCTTATCTTATCTTTAGGAACCCCCCCCCCAACCCCCCCCCCCAAAAAAAACCAACTATGAATCCAATGGCAATGAAACACTCGTGCGTCTTACAGCAATCATTGGTTAAAATTTTACAAAGTACAAATTGTTAGTTTTGTATGATAATGATCTGAATTTCTTCTGTATAGACCCTGGGGAATAAATTGTGATGGGCGACAAACTGTTAAAGATTATTTGACAGTTTAGATGTATTATAAATAGGATTACTCAAGCTGATGAATACACTCAAAATACATTCATTTAATGGTATAATTACAACACGCTCAGTACATAATGTTATTTGGTAGAGTATATTAACATGAAGACTAAATCCTATGGACTGAGTATGTATGTATTCTATTTCAATCCAATACACACAGGGTTATCAATAAGCACCCTAACTATAAAGCACTTGCTTCACCTCTATTGTAAACACGCACAAAATGGCCTAATACGCCTAAAAAAGCTTACAGTTTCTAAATCATTTTGTCTGAATTCTCAAGCAAAAGACTAAAACTTAAAAAAATTACACAATAAATCAAAATTTACATTCACTCTTATTTTAAATTCAAATAATAAAAGAAAAAAGAAAAAAATAAATTTCAAAAATTTTACATTGCGGTAAGGGCAAAGTGAGAAACAATAGGAGACATTACCTTTTTCCTCCGCAAATCTGTACAGGCCAGCCATGGGGTCAGCCCCGGGAGACAGGACGAAAATCAGGGGAGAGAAATGCTGTGAATCTTCGTAGCTCAGTGAGAGGTCAAAGGTCGGTGGCTCAATGTATTGGTGACTCATTCTCTCCACGATGAAATTCTGGACCGCAGGGACCATCTACAAACAGGAAAAATATAAGGTTTCTATTTGTCTGCTGAAAACTTGATCATCCTATTGTCAAAAAGAGTTCTATGTACATCTGATAAATTTTAAAGACTCCGTCACATTAATTCGTAAAGGGATATCAAAAGATTCCATATTTCTTTTGCGTCCTCCTAGTCAACTGATTTAATATCTATTTCCTACTATATCCTTCAAGGACCATTCTGATACCTTATCAGGTCCCCCTATGGGAACCGGGTTAGAATAGGTCCCTAGTGCCCCCTTGCTTGTCGTAAGTGGTGACGAAATGGGGAGGTCTTTTCTATGAGACCGCAAAAAAATCGAGGTCCTGTGTCACAGTAGGTGTGGCACGATAAAGATCCCTCCCTGCTGAAAGGCCATAAGCACCGAGCATAGGCCTAAATTTGCAGCCTTGCACTGGCAGTGATGATGTCTCCATATGAGTGAAATATTTTCAAGAGGGACGTGAAACAATATACATTGTACAACCAACCCACCTTATCAGGTCGTAGACATCTCAGGACGATTAGCTCCTCCAGTCGATTCAGGTTCTCATTCCACGGCGACACCAGGGGCTCCGTGTGGGGAGTTGTAGAGTCGTATATCTTCTTCCAGGCACTCAACTATGTTAAAGAACATACGTTAGTAAAAACTATAATTTGTGTTAAGAAATATTCAAATTTTTCATACTGATTTAAAAAATAAGTGTTCAAGGCATATGACATTGACTGCAACATGTTGCATCTAATTAAAATTTCATTATATTTTGATTACAATACATATTAAAAAAAAAAGACAAAGAGTGAGTGATCTTTAAATTTCTGCCATTTGTAGTCAATACACAGGTAACAGACTAAATCATTTCATTGCCACTATAAGAAGACCAAACACAATGGTCACATACATTTTTGCGGAAGTGCTCCATAAATCCTTTGAAGGGTGGCAAATCAGAGGCTCGGACGATCTCACCCCAGGACTTGTCCGGAAGCCAATCAACAGCAGGATTTGGGAAGGGGTTTTCCAAAGCCACACCCCCTGTCAGTAGGAACCGCCAATCACGATCATTGATTTCTCCACTGCAATGACGTCATCAAAGAATCAGATAACAGTAAATGCACTCTTCAGTACAATGGTGGATACTGCTTTCTAACATGGTCAGTACCACCATTAAATGATCAAAGTTTTCAGTATTAGGAATATGACAGATGCCAGCATTGGAGGAAAATCAAATGATGAGCATAAGCATGTCATGCTTTAATTCCTACCCCTTTCCCATAACCATAACAAACACAAAAACCTACTATTGTTGTTATCAACAGTGGGAACATCAACATCAGATGACAGTAGAATGTGTTTTTATAGTGTATAATTCTAAATTATAGACATCTACAAGTTTGTTTCTTTTGGGTTTGTGTAATAATTCACTGAAAAATAACGGTAGCTTCCAATTGTGCTCATATTTTCTTGAAATATCAAACTAATAATATTTTAACCAAGGAAAATGAAAACCAATGTTGTTTCCATTGTTTCAGCAAATGAAATATGCCCCATCCAGACTGTGGTTTGGCACTGTGCCTACTGCTATAAACAGATAATACTGGTCTTGACATACAAATTTTATAACTCTAAAACAGTTAATAATAAAAATATAACCATCATATGTGTACATAACATGCATAATCATATCATGCTAAGTTTTAGTTGATGTTCTATATAACCAATTATACCTACAACAGTATATGCATTATGTAGGTATATGCTTTGTGACCCCCAGTTAACCAAATAAATCCCCAGAAGTGCATGAAAACCATTCATATAAATATTATGATCAAACTACATATATTTTCTGATTTTGCTAAAAAAATATTCTACGAGATTTCATTTTGAAGCAACATGTAAAACTGCAGCAGTTTGACAAATACTGAAGGTAAGGTGCATTCCTGGAAAGGTTTGTGAGGGAAACTCAATAGGAAAAGAGAGAAGCCAAGACCTTGCAAAGGGGGACAACTGTAACTCTAGAAATATTTTAGAAAACGATAAAACCTTAGGCAAATCAAACAACACTGGGTATAAAATAGAAGAGAATATGTGATCTGGTTGCATGCACCTTTGAGGTGTAAAATGAAACAAACAAACAAACACCCATCCACCCCCCCCCCCCCCCAAAAAAAAAAAACCCCAACAACAAAAAAACAAAACAAAACAGCAACCCAAAAATAACAACCCCCCCCAAAAAAAAAAGAAAAAAGGGGAAAAAAACCAAAACAAAACAAAACATGAAAAATCAAAACTGTGAAGACAAAATCTTGGATTTCTGATTATATATAAACATGACAGACCAGGAGAATAAAATCAACTCTCTTTGTAGACTACTGGAAATATGCACATACATATCTAAAAGAAATGCCCTACAATTCATAATAATATCAGTCTTACTTTATCTTTTGAAGCTTGATTAATTTAAAAACCTCGATTTCATATTTTCCCTTGAGTTATGTGAAAAAATTTCGATAAAACACAATCTAAAATTTTGTCTGGTTTTAATTAATTCATTCTAGATTTTCTCGAGTTTGATAATAAAATTTAACATGTCGTCAATAGATCAGTGCAATACTTAATTTTCTTAGATTCACAAATACTGCATTCAGGACGACCTATAAATTAATCGACTCACTCAGACACAACACATCAAAGTCTGCAACTTCAAACACTTACCCGATTCTGGCATTGGGCATGGTGCTAACAAAAACAGTGGCATGGGATCAGTGTACATCAAAAGCTTTGAAAAACTATACCCATTCTTACTGCAACATATAGCTAGTGTGCTGAAAGGTGAACGTGTAATTTATGCGATCCCCTTCCCTTCAAAAACTCTATGGGACATATAATAATGAGCAAAAGAAACGTTTAAACAGGTCCAATCTCTGTATAAGAATTTGAGTTTCAATAACTCGATCAGTATAATCAAATCAAAATTTGACCTGTCAAATTTCTAGCTATCACTACATAGCCAAATTAGCTCTCTGGTCATTATCACCTTTTGCATTAATTAGCACATGCTTCTTTGACTTTGACCTATAAGCAGCCATTATAAGATTCAAGCAAAGGCTTTATTGTCTTTTGACACATATTTGCCACTGTTGAAAGATCTTTAATCCATATTTTTCTCTCTCAAAATGATATCAATAGGCCGACATCATTAAGTACACTTCCTTTTTCTTAAAAATTTGCTCAATATACAAGCCTTGCATGGAGACTTTGTTGTACAGCTTACAACACATGACAATTACTAAAGGAATCTACCAGACCTAACACTGACAAACATTAAATTTGTGATTGAACCTAGTGATGGACTTTTGAACACTGTGCTTAGTAAGCTGGCACAACATGAACATAGGTTTTCTTGTTATCGGACTTCAGACGACAAAATAATTCAGACAGCTGACAAATCATGAAACCATGCATCATCCCCCCCCCACAAATCACCATGACTGTAACACGTCCAGTACGTACTTTTGTTTGGCGATGCCGATGCAGAGCAGGAAGGAGAAGAGCAGCTTATCCTTCTCAAACAAGGATCGGCAGACGTTCCTGTAAATGCTGTAGGTGAAGTGTTCGTTTAAGTTGTGGATCCGCTCCTCGAGATCCGGTGAAGGAGCACTGTTTCCTATGGACTGTACAAAAATAAATCATTAGCTGCATGCCGAGAGAGGACACTGCACAGCTGGGGTTTTTATTATTATCTCAACAATAGCAATCCAGACCCTTCAATGGCTGGACATTTAGTTATTTTGGTGTTAATTATTTACGATATCTACATTATATATACAAACAAATTGTTACCTGAAACTAAAGTGTCTGGATTCATGAAGTTAAATTGTACATCATTTATGATAAAACTTAATTGCTACCACTTTAAAGTGATTAATAATTAGAATCAATTCTCATTCCATTCCATTAAGAAGTATGAAATTAACCGAGTTTATAACAAACTACATGGATGCAGTTTAACAGGGTCATGCATTCATTTGGAACTCACAGTCACATACAGTTCGTAAAATCAGTCCGATTTGATTAATAATAGTTCATCTGTAGTTTACGTGTAAAATTAGTCACATTTAATAGGTCACAATTTACCTGTGGATTACATCTGACTTTAGCCATATTTACCTGGAGATACAGGTTGATGAACCAGGTGAGAGAGTATTGGTACATGGGGTCAATGTTGGCCAGGTCTGAGATCACAAAGAACAACACACTGCCGTGTTTAGCCACCTGAAACAAAGTAAGTCATCAATACAGCATGCCCATGCCACTACACAGAAATTGTGTACTCAAAAGATTCATCTTCCGACATATTCTAGACCCCTACTGCCATTTTTCTGTGAGAACTGACAGCTCCGAAGGGAATCTTTGCACTGCTTGATGTAACTTACCGGCTTGTATCCATTCCTGACATCATCAATGGCTGCCTCAGTCTTGCTCGCTACCAGCTGTTTCTCTGATATCTCCTCTGAGAGGATCTTACTGGAGGACAGGATTTCAATGGCCGTCTCGTCCTCCAAAATGTTACCCTGGAATATCGAGGACAAAAATATAATAGATAGACCATACCCTGCTCTGATACTGCAGCATTAGGAATTATATATAAATATCACAATTGTTCTATTAAACATAAAATCACTGTGACTGAAATGTTGCCTACAATAAACAATATAACCAACATCAGGTATTTTTTTTCAATGATGAAAACAGAGATAACAATTAATTAAAACATTTTGTACAAAGGACTTACAGTCTGAGAATCTCCAA
>CAJDSM010046595.1:2360-20188 GCA_903981925.1 Ostrea lurida | reverse complement strand
GTGTAGGAGCATATGTTATGTTAACTGTATCATTACCTGGAGTTAGGAGTATATTAATATAAACTGGGCCATTACCCAGAGTAAGCAGTTTTTATCTAATTGAGGTCGCTGCCTGATGTTCCGAATAAACTGTTATTTATTACTTGCCATAAGGAGTATACTACTATTGGGGTCATTACCTGGGGTTAGAAGTATGCAGTAATTGGAGTTGAAGGAATAAGGTGGTTTTTCGAAGCTAACTGTCATTGTCTGAGAGGGTTGAATGTTAAGGTTTCCGAACACAAAACAGTTTATAGCGATGGTGGTTCCTGCTGTCCCGACATTGAGAGTGCTTCCACAGTTTGAATTATCTGGTTGTAGATTACTCAGCGCTGAGAAACTGATTTTTGCTGGCTCAGTGGAAGTCACAGCACATTTACAGTTTGTTTCTTGGGATTGGTGTGTCTGGAAGCCGTCCAATACGACTCTGTTTCCTATAGCCGACGTATTGTAGCAAAGCGATGCACCTGTATAAGTACATACATGTAGGTATTATGAATGATAATTGTAAATGACACCACCACAACAGAATTCAGATCATAGCTTGTCTAATGCTCTACAATTTAATAAAAGTAGAAGTCAAAATTTTCAAAAGAATTTACCTAACAAAGAATACTGCTTCATCGTAGACCCACATGGTGTTTCCCCTTGGACTGCTCCTGAAATTTTCAACATTAAGCATTATATTGTAAAGAATTAGAAATAAGAAAGAAGGTAAACAAATAGAAAAACTACATATGAAACGCAGTATCGGATAGAGAATCATGGTGTAAAATTCTGCCACCCAATAAATTCAAATTTTACGATATGACAATCAATTCTCCTCATAACTGTTAGATACTTTTGTATGCAACAACATTTACCCGTGTATGACAGCGTTTTCTGGTGTGAGACCAACCATGTAAAATTTCTCTCTCACATGATCATGAATGTGATTCATGTTTTGCTTTGTTTTTTCTCTTTATTTTGTCAATTGCTGACGTTCATTATGACTGAAAATGCATATTTGCATCATTTGATTTTAATTTTGGCAAAATTACCAAGCCCACATTTTACATACTGCAAAAGATCAATTGCATTACTTTTCACAGTTAATATTTTATATATGTTGGGGAACTTTGGTATGAATTTTATTTTGCTGACAGTTGAGTATGCTGCATGTATTTGCAAAATTATTTATGCTGCAATGTGCAATGCAGCAAAAAATTCCTCTTTTAGCAAAGTTTCAAATTCTGATACATGTAAAAACCAGTAACACTCTTTACCATAATAGCTATCAATAATATATAAATGGGAAAACAAGATTTATTGAGAGGATTTGTTTTCAATTCTGAATTTTTATAAAAGAGTTATATAAGCAATTTATATGTAAACAAAAACATAGAATGGACCTTGTTTACATACCAAAGAATTGTGAGTGCTGTATTTCATTTGTATCTCAACAAATGACATTCTTTTCGCTGATCATTTGAACTACAGTATGTATTGTAAACTATTGTTTACAATACATACTGGAAAAATTAAATTTTAAAATTTTAAGCCCAATGCCTTTTAAAGTCATATTCTGTTTAAAGGATTATGTCATTGTTATTTTAAATCTACTAACATCAAACCTTTTTATATTTTTGTTAGGAGACACGATTGCATAGTTTGTGTTTGCTTTGTTGTGTTGACTGACACAGACAAATCGAGGGTATATGCAAATAAAATTGCGAGTAAATTGTAAGAGCTAAAAGGTCATGTTTAAAACTCCAGGTCAATAACAAGTACTTTGACCCCCTAGTTTTCAATGAAGCAATAAAATATGCCAATATTACAATATTCAGGTGGAAATATGTTGCGAATCGCATTATGGTGGTGGGATTATTGCTACATTTGGGTACCGGGTACATACAATATATGTAACGAACCACCGCTGCTACCAAATTATGTAACAAACTACATAATCAAACATTCTATTTTAAATACTAATTGGGTCTGCTTAAATTTCCTTCCTTAGAATAAAAAACCTGGCAATTGACTAAAACCTTAAATATATGAATATCGTTTTCCTTGATCCTATCTGGATAATGATTTAAGAACTAAACAACAACAATAAGAAAATCAGCAATAAGATGGCAAAATAAACCCTATCCTATCTATAACCTCTACTTCGGTAGAAGTAGACCGAGCGGCTAACTAAGAATTTCGTTGTTCTCCGACAAAGCCCACAACTACATGTACCGAACCTAATCACCACGACTCTGAACCAAAAGCCACACAGACACTATTGATAAGTCACCAAAAACACGAGTCGTAAAGTCTAGTCACACAGACACAGAACCTTGCCAAGGAACTGAGTAGATAGCTGAACAATTCTGAACAATTCTGTTCTTTTCCTACCGAGTCCGGCTTCACATTCACTTACAAAATAAAGTGAACAGAGTAGTACATGTATAACTGAAACATTGAACGCGGCGATATTTATACCCTGTTGCCCCAAGTTGATTGGCTAAAACATTAACTCCTGATTGGTTAGAAAAGCTGTAATCTAATTGGCTAATGATTGAAGGCATTTCAATCCACCCTTTTTATCACACTAACCTACAGTTATAGGTACATGTAGATCTGTTAACCTACAGCTACATCTACATGTATATGTAGGTTTGTTAACTTTTGGTCGCAGAATGCTGTAACGAGGCAAAGCATTTATTGTGCATTGTGGTACAAGATGTCGGCAACACTAAGTACCTACTCTCAATGTACATATATTGACGTCCACTCAAAAAAATTATTTTTGACGGCCGTGATAGATGGGAAGGGGGTTAGTTTTAAGTCCCACTCATATGGAGACTTCACCAATGCCGGTGAAGAGCTGAAAAATTTAGGCCTATGCTCGGCACTGAGGGCCTTTGAGCAGGGAGGGATCTTTATATCGTACCACACCTACTGTAACACTGGACCTCCTTTTTTCCGGACTCATCCAAAGGACCGACCCCATTTAGTCGCCTCTTACGCCACGCAAGGGTATGCTGGGGACCTATTCTAACCCGGGCCGCCACGGCTCTGTGGTGATGGGAAGGGGAGATGGATCAAGAAAACAATAGTTATCTCTGTAGACTAAGAATAGTAGTTGTGGTAGATGTCGATTTATTGAAAGCGAATACATATTTGGAATTTTTGTGCGATTCTAATACCAATTTAATGGAACTCGTGGCTCGTGAAGATAAGATAATTTTGATGCAAAAGCATCAAATCGGCCTCTAAAATTACAAAAATTCTAAGCTATTTTCAGATACATACAGAAACGACCAACATCTCTTGTTCCCCATATCTTTCCCCACCCTTCTAATGGCTTCTATATCGTAAACTCACTCATGCTTAAGGCAACTTGCATTGGAGACGCTAATTTGATTTCTAAAATGTTGAAGCACCTTCATGATGATTTGCAAATTTTGAATGTCAAAAAATTACAGAAAGGCACACCCCGCGGATCTGTGCCGCATAATGATAGCGATATAATTTGCTGGACTGGTTATACTGACTGCAAATAATTTGCAGGTTGAGAAATTACACAAAGCTTCAATCAAAATACACATAAATAAAAATATTTAATGTATGTAGCATTGAGGTTCAGTCCCCCCGCCTCCTAATATTTTATTTGCTTTCAAACAGTCCCAAAAGCCATGGATTCGGTTGACAGTATTGAGTATATACCTTATTTATAGATGCCATCTCGGGTATTGTCTGTAATACTAGTAAATTCAAATTAACACGCCTATTACCCAGGCTGGAACATGTGTGTTCAAATTATGTTTTTAATTTTTAAATGAAATGATACATTATATTGGATCATAAAATCATCCAAAATTTTCTACGTAATAATGTCAATGGGATGGATCACAATCGTAAGCTTTTTTTTTTTTTCGAAAATAGCAAATTTTTGTCTACATAGTTCTTTCTTTCCATCTCCGAAAACGATAATTTTGACCAATTATATTAGATACCACACATATTTTTTTTTCCATTGCTTTTAGGTCTCTACGAGATAATTTGAATTGAAAGTAAATATTAAAAATGCAAATCATGCAATTTGGAAACGGTGGGTCAGAAAGGGTTCGAAAAAAAAGGTATTATTCTCCATCCCGTGTCGCCTACTCTGTGAAATGCAAACAACTTTTCAACAAATTCTGCAACTCCTGAACAGTATGTGCAAAAAATATCACTGCAATTAATCTAAGTTTAATAAAATAAAATTGGGACATCCAGATGGTCTTGGAAGGGTCTGATATAACCTATTATTAAATTTTTTTTTTTCATAATTTGAATATCATACTTATTCAAGTACAAGTTTGTTGCAAATAATAATGACAATTAAAATAAAACGTTTTGGATAGTGTATTGGGCTCGCTTATAATCAAATTCAGCACACATAAAAAGAAACAAAACCCAATCTGTTGACAGTAACTCGTTGATCATTTCTGAAAATGTCATAAGTACTTGTTTTGTGCAGCCTTTAACTTGACTGCGAATATTTCGATATTCTAATTTCAGTTTTGGATTCCTTCAAAATAAAGTTATATTCTTCTAAACAGTATTTTCAAAGTGATTGTTTTTTTTTTTTTACATCATATCTTGTAATCTCTGGACTCCCCTGACTTTTGCACAATGAAAGTTCAGTGTACTATCAACATTCATAACTAAGAAAAATATACATTTGGATTTTAATGTTAACAAAAATCAACGTTAAATATTACGCAATTTATCAATAAAAGCAAAAAAATGCTTCTCTACCTTAGTCTGCTTCATAAAAAGGCAAAGGTAACAGAACAGTAATCAATCTAGCAATTCCTAAATAGAATACAAAACAAGCACAAGAGTTGCAAACACGGACCCCTGGACCACCAGAGGTGGGGTCATGTATTTCTTGAATACTAACATTTTCTGTTAACGTCATTTACTAGGCATTCCTAGATCTTCCAATTTATCCTCTGTTTTATATTCCTTTTCATTCCAAACCCTCAATACGCATCTTCATTTCGTCATTAATAATGGTTTACATGAAAAAAAGGTGGAGATACCAGTTGATCATCCTCCTAAATTCTGCACAGATATGCGGAGTTAAGGGGAAGATCAAACGCAGACCCCTGGAAACACAAAGGTGGCGCGTGGCTTCAGGGCCTAGACGCGAGTATATACTCGTATAATCTAGATTCAAGTTGTTGTATCCGTCCCATATGAATAAGTAATCATTCAGCAGTGATCGTTGTCACAAAAATGAACTTACAAATAAAAATTAACTCAGCACTATTTTTTGAATATGACAAATTTTAATTCTTACACCATTTGGAAGTCAGGTAACCGACGCTTATAGGTGATTTTCTTCACCACTGCGATAGAAGGCATTGTAAGAATATATTACAGCGCGCCAGACACTCTACAAAGCGAGTGGAAATCCAGGCATTGAAACTTTTATCTTTTAGGTCTGTTTTATGATTCCCATTTAAAATCTGCCAAGTAAATGTACAATTTTTTCGTTTTGAATCGACAATAAAAACAGTTTTGTCTTGTCGTGAGATTTCACGCAAATAACATTGGTCTTGGTAATGAGTAACTTCCTAGGTTCACGATAAGCAGCTAGTGATCGCGAGACTCTTCACTCGTCACTATTACCACGAATATAGATGACGATTGAGAGGTAGTCAGAATTGTCTATCAGCCGGTTTGCCAACAGAACAGATCTTATCCACAAATGTTTTGTTAACATAATCAGGCCTAATACTGGTACTTTAATGTAAATAACATGAAATAGAATTATTACATTATACCATAAGAACGCACTAATCCCACAAACAATAAATAAATCCCTGACCACTCACACACGGCATTTATAGCACTTTTCCGTCAGTACCAGCGGCCGAAGGCGTAGTCGTAGTCTCAAAGGTTTCCAAAAAAAAAAACACCGAGCCCCGACTTGATCAATCCAGGGATGTTACTTGAGACTACAATATTCATCAATCAGTTTTTGGTGTATCCTCGCTCAGATGGGCAGGAAGCGATCTCCAGTCAAGCAGCAGTTAATGTCCCACATACCAGCATTACAGTCATATGAGTTTCTTGGCATAACCAGCTTTGTCTTTTTATACGAACAGTCGCTCGAAAACCAGTTTTGTAATTCCTTTTGTAAATATATACCATCGAATTAGCTATCAAAAAGTTCACCTATAAATGTAACAACAACCGGCGGAACCTTGATATGCATGACAAAAGGTACTTTTATAGCTGTAGGGAAATTTGTTGTTAATTATTGATTGTTTTCTGCTGCTACACAACAACCCCCACCATCTACCAACCATTTAATTCAATAACTAATCACTTCATGTATTTTTAATGAAAAAGCATCTATAGCGACTTTACATTTCATAGACAGCAAAGCAGGAAACGTTTTTATGTGAAGTAACAATGAATAGGACATAATTTTCAGTTTGTGAAATACACGGGGATATGAACCTCGTGACACGCTAACGCCAGCAGACTCTCTTGAACCATGTTTTGTATGTACATCTTTTCGGATTCGTTGCCGTTTCAAAAATATACGTATATTCTATCTAAAAATTCTCGCCAAATTATTCGCATCGCTACAGGCCTTTAAGCGGGCCAACGATTCCTGTATATCCCTTTTATTTCGACGGCCACTTAATCTACTAGTACTTTTGCCCGAAAAATGACAGTTTTCTATAAATATAACCTCTCATGCAATTTAATATATTTTTTCTTTCCTTTTCTTTTCTTTGTATTTTCTCTTTTTCCTATCATTTTTGAGGGATTTTTTTTCTCGCTTTTACAAAACAATTGGTGGTTTCTGTGCCCATCACCTAAACACCCTATCACGAATGTTTAGCTCACCTGAGCAAGGTCCAAGTGAGCTTTTCTGACCAAATTATATGGATTCTGTCCGTTAGTAATTACTTTTGATATTTAAAACTTTTCATAAACCTGCGGGGCCAATTTCAATCATCTTTGATGCCCGATCCAAATGTAAGTGGAGAAATCAAGAAGATTGCAAAAAATAGGATGGGGTCAATTTTAAAAAATCTTCCTAAGGCACATGCCACGTTTTGGAGCTTAATTTTATATTTACAATTTTTAAATGTTTAATAAATGCTGTAACCAAGTTATTTCTAATAGGTCAGTAATTTTTAATGTCATTTGTTGAGTTACAAGTAAGATACAGCGCTCACAAGTCTTTGCTTATGTAACAACGGCTGAGCCTTGTTTTTTGTTTAAATAAGATTGCTTCAACAAAACATGAAAATAAAAAATCGATCATGAGAGACACTGGAAACTTGTTTAATTCGTGATCAGAATGAACTTGTAATTGCTTGATTACGGAGGCGATTAGCTAAGCATATTAAAAATAGGTAAACAAAACAAAGCCCGAGCTTGTTTACATAGTGGACGAATTGCTAAGTGCTGTATCTCACTATAACTCAAACAAATGACGTTCAAACGCATTATTTGCTGATCATTAGAAGATACCCTAAGTGAAGAATTGTAAAGCAATAACAAGACGCCACAGGCCCTTAACGGGTCACCTGAGTATCATAGCCCATACATGGAGTCTCATAATATTGCATTTTTATTCTCAATAGGGTTGTGTTCAATTTATGGTACGTCTTTCAAAATATGCATATGATTCCTATTCAAAATACAAAGACTTCCATTCTCAACCTCTCACAAAGAGTTGGTTTGCTATTTGTTCAAAAATTTAAAAAGAAAACCATATTGTACTTTAATGTCCAGTGAGCTTGACTTTTTGACCCCAAATCAATAGTAAAAGTCTTCGATGAACCCAGGTGGGTAGTTTCTTGGATGTGGACAAGTACAACGCTGAAAGCCAAGCAAAACCACTATTGCTACTGTGATGTCCAGTGCACTTGACCTTGCGACCGCCAACATGATATGGGAGTCTACGTAGAAAGGATAATGCTCTAGAACCTGCAAACCATAATATTGCTTATGTTGTCAAGTGCGCTTGACCTTTGCTTTTTGACCAAATTTGATAAAGGAGACATCTTCATCCCATCGGGTAGATCAATGCTGCATATGGTAACCTCAAGGTGGAAAGGCTAACACTAAACATTTTGTTTACAGACGGACCGACAGACTCCAGTACCCCCCCCCCCCCCTTTTCCTAAACTTATGCAGGGGATGGCTGAGTGGGTTATAATTAAGATAAAAGGCTTCTGTTCACTCCAATTTCATTTAGATTTCAATTAATAAAGACATAGCATATACCGAGGACATGTTTTTCAAAATGTTTACATTACAACACTATTGTACCAAGTTTGGGCCCGCCTGGGTTCAGAAACTCCTACCCGGGGATTACCAAAATTTCCAATTTTGGTAGAGGCCTTGCCTGCTCTACATCACCACTGCATTTAGTTACTCTCAGGCATGTGCCGTTGTTCAAGAAGAAGATTTTTTTGGAAAAATTGTCACTTTTGGCCAGTTTTTCCCCCACCCACAGACCTCTGGGGTCAAGAGACCTAGAAATTTAAAAATTTATGTGCCCCTTGTCTCATAAGATGCTTCATACTAAATTTGAAAAGAATTGGCCTTGGTAGTTACTTAAGGAAGACTAAAATGTTCAATTGCTACAACATTTCATCTAGGATCCATTTTCGGCATTTTTGGGCGCCGCCGAGGGGTGGGTGGGGGGGGGGGGGTGGCGGGTGGTTGGGGGTCGCGGGTGGGGGTAGCTGGGGGTGGGGGGGGGGGCGGCGGGAGGTGGGTTGGGTGGTTGGGGGGGGGGACGGTGGGGGGGGTCGTGGTGGGGGGGGTGGGGGGGGGGGAGGGGGGTGGGGGGAGGTGGCTTTGTTTTTTGGTTGGTTGGGGTGGGGGGGAGGTGGGTGTGGGGTGGGGGAGTGGGGGGCGGGGGGTGGGGGTGTGGGGGGTGTGGGGGGTGGGGGGGGTGGGGGGGGGGGCCCCACCTCTACAAAACCCCTATCCCTAAAATCACAAACCGTTTACAAATTATAATAGAACTCTCCTCCTGATTCCAATTATCCATTCAGTTTAAATTTACTATCAATGGCATTAGAGAAAGAATGTTTTTTCAAATGTTTTACAACCATATACCACTAATGTATCTAAGTTTGGCCCCACCCTTGGGGGGGGGGGGGGGGTCCCAAAAAGATTAAAAACCCCCCTTTTTTTACCCCGAGGGATCAGCCCAATTTACAATTTTGAATAGAGGCTCCCTGTCTAATCACCATGCTTTAGTTTCTCTCAGGCATGTGCGGGTTGTAAAGAAAGAAAGATTTTTGAAAATTTGTCACTTTTGGGTCCTAGTTTTTTGGCCCCTCCCCCAGGGCCAGGGTGCAAGAGACCCTGACTTTACAAATTTAGTGGCCCTTGTCCCCAAAAGATGGCTTCATACTAAAATTTGAACAAGAATTGGCAAATAGTTATCCCAGAAGGAAGTTAAAAATGTTCAACTGTAACACATTTCATCTAGGACCAATTTTCAGCATTTTGGCCTCACCCTAAATACCAAAACCGCCTATCCCAGGATAAAAAAAATTACAATTCACTAGAAAACTCGCTGCTGCATTACAATTATCCATTCAGTTTTAATTTTACTATCACAAGCATTAAAGAAGAATGTTTTTCAAACTTTTTAACACACTACACATGTACCAAGTTTGGCCCACCCCTGGGGTAGAACCCCTACCCTGGATCAGGCGCAAATTTACAATTTTGGTAGAGGGCCTTCCTGCTCTCTCACATGCTTTAGTTTCTCTTCAGCATGTGCGGTGTAAAGAAGAAGATTTTGAAAATTGGTCCACTTTTGGGTAGTTTTTTTGCCCCTCCCCAGGGCCCCAGGGGTGCAAGAGACTGAAATTACCAATTAAGTGGTCCCCTGTCCAAGATCCTTCATACCAAATTTGTAAAAGACACTCGCGACAAATAGTTATACAAGACAGAAGTAAAAAATGTTCAAGGCTGTAACCATTTCAATCTAGACCGTATTTTCAAGCATTTTGGCCTCACCCTACACACCAAACCCCTATCCCTTGGATAAAAAAATTTACAATTATATAGAAAACTCGGGGCTGGCTGCACTTAATTTTTATTCAGTTTTAATTTACTATCAAAAGCAATTAAGAGAGTGGTTTTTCAAAGGTTTTTACACACATACATATGTACCAAGTTTGGCCCACTGGGTCAGACCCCTACCCTGGGGATTCACCAAATTTACAATTTTGGTCGAGGCCTTCTGCTTAACAATCAACCATGCCATTTTTAGTTTCTTCTCAGGCATGTCGGTTGTAAGAAAGAAGATTTTTTGAATATTTGTCACTTTTGGTGCAGTTTTGCCCCTCCCACCAGGGCCCCAGGGGCTGCAAGAAACTGAATTTTACAATTTAAGTGCCACTTGTCCCCAAAGATGCTTCAATACTTAAATTTTGAAAAGAATTGGACAAATAGTTATCAAAGAAGAAGTTAAAAATGTTCAATTGTTTATCACATTTCATCTAGGACCATTTTCAAGCAAATTTTTTGGCCCCACACTAATACTCAACAACCCTATGCCCTAGGATTCACAAAAATTTACAATTACATGAATAGAAAAACTCGCTGCTCATTCCAAATTTATCACATCAGTTTTGATTACTATCATACGGGCATTAAAGAAGACAGTTATTCTTCAAAAATGTTACACACATTTTACACTATGTACCAAGTTGCCCCACCTCTGGGGTCAAACTCTACGCCTGGGGATCACCAATGTTAAAATTTGTGAGGTCCTTCCTGCTCTACCGGGTGGCCATGTCATTTAGTTTCTCTCAGGCATGTTGCGGTTGTAAAGAAGAAGATTTTTGAAAATTGGTCACTTTGGGCAGTTTTTTGCCTCTCCCCCTAGGCCTCCAGTGAGTGCCAGAGACCTGAAATTTACAATATATGTGTCCCTTTCCCAAAGAATGGCTTCATACTAAATGAAAAGAATGGAAAGTAGTTATACAGAAGAAGTTAAAATGTCTAATTGTTAACACTTCATCTAGGAACCATTTTCAGCATTTTGGCCCTACCTAATACCAAAACCCTATCCTAAGGATTTAAAAATTTTTTACAACTTATAATAAAAAAAATCCTGCTCATCCAATTATTCTTCAGATTTAATTTTTACTATCAATCAGCATTAAAGGAAGAGTTTTTCCAAACCTGTTTTTAAACACATCACTAGGTTACCAGTTGGCCCGTCCCTGGGGTCGAAACCCTCTTACCTCCGGGGATCACGCATTTACCATTTTGGTAGAGGCCTTCCTGCTTCTACATCACCATGCATGTTAGTTTTCTCCTCAGGCAGGGGTTGCGGTTGTAAAGAAGAAGATTTTGAAAATTATTGTCAACTTTTTGGCAGCTTTTGCCTCTCCCCAAGGCCCAGGCAGTGCAAGAAGACTGAAATTTACAATGTTAAGTCCCTTGTTCCCAAAGATGCTTCATACCAAATTTGAAAAGAATTGGACTAGTAGTTATCAAGATGAAAGTTAAAAAATGTTCAACTTCGTTAACGCACGACGCAAATGGCACCGACGCACGACGACGACGAAAACCGATTGCAAAGGTCGACTGAGTTTACGTCAGGTGACCTATAAATGAAATCCTAAATATTTGAAACATCTTTAGCCCAACAGCGTGTCAGTCTCCTTTAACAACCAAAGGGCCAAAACTGTTCAAATTTAACATGAAATCTTTCTGACATAGTGCAGCTTAAAGTTTATTAAAATCATGTTTCCCGGGTAGGGTGGGGCAACCAAAGTAACTAGTGATTACAGATTCTACACCACTCTAATTCTATTCGAAAATCTTCTCTCAGAGAAACACTAGGCCACACAAATAAGTTGAAATCTTTACATGAAAGGTTTCCTGATTATAATGTAAATAGATTTCAACATTTGTTTAGATCATGTCCTCGAGGTAAGGCGGGGCCACAAATACTTCAATAGGGAATCAATGTTTTTACATGCTGTATATAGACCGCACTGGGCTATTATTCCAATTGAAATCGTGGTCTATACAATCATCGCTTGTGTGACAGCCATATTCCAAGTTTAATTCAAACGAAGAAAACAAGCCACTTCCCAAAGTGGCGATATTCAGGAAAGGCAACAATAAATTTAGAGATCCGCTTCTGAAGAACCACTGAGTAGAAAATGAAATTCAATATTGATTTTTCTGCGTAATGAAGATTAAAGTTTCTAAAAATTATGACCACCTGAGTGTAGGACAGTCGCCGGATCGTGACCTCGCGTGACCTCGTACCCTCGCCCACTAATTATTTAATGCGACCGCTAAATCACTGCAAATAATAAATCTCAATGTTATTCCCTGGTTGAATGCCGGGCATTTATTTGCCAACCTGCAACACGGTGGGAAAAGTTGCTGCTTCTGAAACGGATGTAGAAAAAGAGAAACCAGTAACTTCCGGCGAAGAAATTGTAACAAAATCGGCTGCCATAGGTCCCTACACCGAATTACATCAGAGGTTTCTATTGTACATGTAACGTGTAGCGGTCACCCTTCCAGGTGATGACCACGCTCGCTGTGATCATTGAAGGACCTTCTTCCACATCGCAAGAAAAGCTAGCGAAGTGAGGTATACAATGTACTTGTACATTTGCAAGTTTCCTCTTATACTGACCGTTAACAGTCTAGTATGGGAGTGGTGGCGAGTTAGCCGAAGGTTGCCGATTGGGTAGAGAGAGGGCGACACATAAGAGATATAAGTTTGCCTTCAGTAGAATCTTTAATGAATTATTTTTTAACTGCGTTATGAACCATGTAGGAACCCCCTTGGTCAGAGATTTACATGAAAGCTCCTGAATGAGTAGAGAAATAAGTTTGTTACAAATCGTGATTCCGGGGATAGGGGTGGGGGCCACAACAGGAACTTAATTTACAAGGTTTTTTGGAAATATGCTGATACATGTATATAGAAAAATCCTTTAGAATATTTCATGGGAATTAATAAGTCTAGTGATTTCATTCCGTGACATTGAACCTGGAAGTTTTGACTTTACAGTGTACTTCGATAAAAAAATCGACCTTACTTAAACATTTCCAATTTTAAAAGCGTGTGTATATAATATTGATATGGCAATACCTTTAGTTTATCTATGGCATTTGACTGTGGTCATGACCTTGGCGTAGTCCAATATTTAGAAGGTCTATGCCAGATATTATAAATTATTATTGCCTTATGAATTTCCCCTATTTTAAAAAGAATTGTGCATGTTAATTTTGCCCTGGTTTTTAGTCAAAACCCACCCGAAGGCCCTCTTTACACTTGGTAAAACACCATTGGAACTACAATATCATTGATAAAATTCATAGTAATGCGATACATATTCTAACACAAGTAGGATAAACTGCTGGGAAACACAAAATTATTTTTAAAGAAAAAATAATTTTACATTTCAAGTCATTTTAGAAATCAAATGAATGGAATTTGATTTGAAGAATTTTTTTCTTATTTCGGGTTTTAAGGTAGCTAAGGACACCTGACCCTAAAAAAATACTACCCATAGATTTTTTGCAAATTTGCACATACGTCTAAAGCAAATGGTATTTGAGTTATCTATAAATATGAACATGGCATTGGGGTTAATGTTATGAGCCCTTGCTGCTGATGGTTTCCTCCCTTTTCCTTACCTCTAAAATACGATGAACAAACATATAAATGGCATAAAAAATTTATTTTGCATCTGCAATCTTAACATTTCCTATGTTTGTTACAAATAGACAAACACATATTCTATACGTTGCACCATAAAATATAGCTTCAACAGATTTGTAACAAAGAACAATGGCACATATAGTTTATATAATCAACAAAAATGACCAAATGTTGTGTATACAAATTTACCCATTTTATTTCAGTAAAAAAATTCCTGTCACTAAGAAATTTTGATTTTTATTATATATGAAAGAGTTGTCCAATACAATCACTCCACTCAAATCTTGGGTACATTGAAAGGTGCGAAATAAAGATAGCAGATGGTCGAAACTTCCCGCCGCCTCTACCATACCGTCTAGACTACTTGTCGCGCCGCTGCGAGGTGGTGTTTAGCGGCCTTTACCTTCGCATATCTCCCGTAGAGTCCTCCCCAATTCGCACTAGCACCAACAATTATCCACCCCACCACCACCACCAAACTGTTAATATGAACAAAATACAGCACGAAAGAATAATCTAATTTCCCCTTTTGTCTGCCTTTGTACAAACTAATTCAAGATGGAAATTTCATTTAAATGACTTAATTATTCATTTCAATGATCTATGTACTTAAAAAATCAGTAAAGTTAAGCTCAAGGGAAGTAAGGTACTGTATGTAACCTCAAAGTTAGTCAATCATGGTATTTCAAATAAGTCTTGATAAAAATAGAAAAAAAAATAGAATAAAACATCTAACCATCCTAATAAAATGAAGTGTCATCATATTGTTAGTTAAAAAATCTTTGCAATTGCGACCCTTTCCCCCTCTCCACCCCCCCCCCCCCCAAAAATCATATAACAAAGAACCACTCACAAACCGTTAGTCTCTATTTTTGTCTTTTTTGCAAAACAAATCACTGAAAATCAATTTATCACATTGATGCACGATTACTGTTACTCCAATTTACACAATCATATAAATTCGACTAGAAGACATATTCAATTATCGGGAGAGAGTTGACTAGTGTATAAAAATTACAAAACCAATAACATTGAAGCATTCAAGATCTGCTCAAGAGACCAACCAGCAACCTTCACATTCATGCTTAACAGTAAAACCCAGACGGGTAGTATGAATAGTGAGCTCTCTGTCACATTATTAACAACAATAACTCATATACATGTATTACTCTTCCTTTCTGCAAAATACGAACTTAAATAGCCATCTGACGTATTTTTACCGTGAACCCGGGATGCTTCTGACAAAACTGATTTCAACTCTACACTGGACTGTCTCTACATAATGCCTAGACCCAGATGGTGAAGTTCCCAGACCAAGATTTGCAAGTTTTCTTGAACTACGCACTTTGAAATCAACTTTCTTTCAACAACAAGGTAAAAATACGACTTTTGGAAACATGGAAATGAAAGGAAAGGCATCCACTTTTCTTTGTTAGGTACACTTGATATAAAAACTCAAAAAGTCTTTTCACATCTGCGAGAGCCATCATGTGCTTGGTAGTATTTGCCTAGAAGTACTTGTAGCCAATGTTTGCTGTTTGTAGTTACCTATAACTCTTTACCTGAATAATATTACGAGCAAGTTTAAGAGTGTCTAAACAAAATCTGTCGCACATGACGAAGGAATTCCGAAAGAGATTGTGTTCCTGGAGTTTCCTGTAAAGAATTGGAAGTCAAAAGACAATATTATGACCAAATCAAGAACTGTTTTCTCTCGTTTACTAAGGTATCTCTTGAGTTAATGAACGACCAAGTCTTATATCTACGCTTCTACTTGACTTCCATGAAGAGCAACATACATCCTGAATCAAAGTCATACTTCCTTCAGTCCAGTATTTCACTTGCTTCTTGTATTTGCTGACAAGGGGAAAATAACACATTAAACTCTTCTTTGCCATCAAAATGCTGCTAACTGGATAATGGTCCTGCTGGGGCGGAGAGTCCAGTAGTTTCTCCATCAAAGACCACAATGTTTTTCACTACCAGTAATTTCGCTTTTCCAGGTATTAGCTTCTATATCACTGGGATTTACTCCTGATGAACTTACGTTCGGTTCAACGTCTTTCCCTCCTTGTTATGCAATTAGACCGCACTTCCCTGTCAAGCTTTTTCTTCTAGAGAAAACACAATCGTACCACACTCAAGAAATTCTGGGTACCTTTATATCAGTAGCAGCTGTACCTGATGTCCTTTTAAATAACCTGGAAATATAGATTCATTGGCCTAAAAAATAACCTTTCAAGACAAGCGTTTTCTTTTGAAGGTAATGGATGCATCTTTCATCTTTTTTATACCACAAACTCTCTTGTCATGCAATTCCATATTTCTTTGGAACTCCTACCTGGCGACAGGAAAATTCCTCTGTTTACTGAAAAAAATTACCAGTTTCCAGGAATCTTGAGATAAATTTGGGTGCAGAACTGATTAAAAGTTTCAAGTTTGATTATAGACAGCAGTAAATAGCGCATGGATCCACATCACAAATATTTTTTGTACCATTTAACTGATATCAGGTAGAATACATTAACAACTAAATTTAATACCTATGTCTCTAAAAGTTTAGCAGCCACTGTGGCCAAAGTTGATAGAACACTTGCACTAAGCTCCTGAAGAGAAATTGAGCAGTAGTTCAAGCAAGAAAGGCCCCCATGGGCCACATCGCTCACTCTGAGTGACTTGGCCCTGGCTCAGCAGTGGTGATTTTCCCAAACAGAATTTTCAATTTCCTTTAATTGACCCAGTGGTTCGGAAGGATAACATTTATGCAAAAACTTTGATCCCTATTGTGGTCCCCAACACTACCCTATGGGTCATTGATTTGATCAAAAATTTGGATCTAATCTATATCAGGAAGCTTTTTAGGTATATTGTTTTGTTTTTGTCCATGGTTCTTGAGAAGTTCTTTTTTTTTTTTTTTTTAAAAGATTTTCCCTTATATTCACATGGTCAAAACTTTTGATTCCCCTAATGTGGCCCATGTACCCCCCCAGGGGTCATGCTTTAACAAACTCGATTCTCACTATATCAGAAGCTTTCTATATAACTTTCAGCTTTTCTGACCGCAGTGGTTTTGAGAAGGTCTTTTTAAGGATTCTCCTATATATTACATATAAAATTTGATCCCCTATTGTGGCCCACCATACCTCCGGGGGTCATGATTTAACAGGGGAGTAACTGAATCTCCATATAATCAGGAAGTTTTCGTATAGAAATTTCAGCTTTTTTTGGCCCAGTGGTGTCTTGAAAAGAAGATTTAATGACTCCACCACCTTTTTTGCAATTTTTGTGATTTATCTCCCCTTTGGAAATGGGCCCAGCCTTCATTTGAACAAAAGTTGGAATCCCATCACCCACAAGGATGCACTTTGTAATAATGTTTGGGTTGAATTTGGCCCAGTGGTTCTGGAGAAAGACGTCGAAAATATGAAAAAGTTAACGGACGATGACGGACAACGCGATCAGAAAAGCTCAGCTTGACCTTGGGTCAGGTTTCATGGTCGAGCTAAAACAATTAAAAGTACTTTCTACTTTACTTTCTTTGACAAAACATTAACCTCTTCAATGTCTGTGACCCAGAATTCTTTTGCAAAACTGCCTGCAGAGACTCGTGTAGCCAGGGATGAAGTCCTCCATAAAGACTTTAATGTAACATTAGACGAAATCATTAAAAGAATAATTCAAGAAATTTAGTGCTGATTTCTTTTGCAACCACATGTAGGGTATCCAAGATATAAAATGTTACTCATCTCATTTGTGATTCACTATCTTAACATCAATTGCATTGAAATCAATCTTTCGCTTGCTTTAAAAAGTAGTTATCCTTCCAAAATGGGATACTATTTTTGTTGGTGCCTTGCTTGCCACAACATTGTTAAAAGTTTGCGTCATGTCTGTGTTGAACCAAGCCTTCAGCTAACTGTGGGGCCATGTTTTTGAAATTTGTCTGTAATACTGATTCAAGCGCCATGAAGCTCGTACCAGACAGCGGTCTGTCCCTTAGACGGTGCTTGAACTAAAAAATGATGGGAATATTTAACATGTTATTTCAACACTCTATAATGAATAT
>CAJDSM010046592.1:0-13100 GCA_903981925.1 Ostrea lurida | reverse complement strand
ACCAGATCAGGCCGAGGTTATAAAAAACTTTTTTTCTGTACTCATACTCAACTCATACTTTGCGATTCATTATCTAGCAGAGCCTGTTGTTTTGAGTTACAAACTCCAGACCAAACTCCAAAAGCATACTAAAAACATCTTGACCATAAGATTCATTTGATCCTAAGATTGATGATTAATCAAAGTTTTATAAAAGATTTCCGCGACACATCGAGTTGAGGCTTTGAGTATGAAAACGTCTAAAAAGTTTTATCTAACCTCCAGGCCAGGTAGCGTGTGTGTGATGAGTCTTTGTATAATAATAAAGATATATTGTGTGAAGTATATACTCTTGGCTGTCTTCATGTATTTGTGTGCAAGTAATCATACCTCGTCTTCATCGTATTGTGTGAAGTAATATAGGGGTCCTTGCTGCCCTGATTCCCGTTTCCTTGGGTCTGTTTTTTTTCGTCACTCCCCGCTGTGACTATTGTAGTTATATCAGTCCGCTTCTTTGTTCTGGCCCCTGGTTGGGTCACGTTTTTTTCTCATCTATCGTATTCTTTGTTCGGTTTTGTTGGACAATTATGTCGGTAACTATATGGCGGCAGTTTGGCTCCTCTTTCCATTGTACTCTCCCCTCTTCTTTTCTTGTTTTTTTTGGTCTAGTTGGGCTGTCATCACCTTCGCTTGACTATTCTCCCGTATCCTCGGTCGAGAGTTCGTTCGGTCTGCTTATCAGTTATAATGCTCCCACTTGCCCGCGTTTTCGCTCCTCCTTCCACGTGATCCGAAATATTCAATCTCGTCCGCGTGTGCGCAGGGGCTATATGTACTGAAAAATTTTTACACTGCCCCCTTATCCCCATGAGGGACTCGTGCCTGCACACACTCTCACACTCACGAGTGAGTGAGGATTATGAGTGCCTGACGAGTGGCTACCCACTGACTACGACGAGACGAGAGTGAGAATCGATTCAGCACAGAGGAGTAATGAGATGGCCTTCCGCCCGTGGGGTCTACGCTCACTTGCATGTCCTGCGGCGTTACAGGCACCCTAATGGCCGTATATATCGCAGACGCACGTAGCGATAGTTCTTTTGGCGCATTATTGTTTCCATCCCCCGTGCTTTGCGTTTTGTCCTGCCGTGTCTTTGCCCACTTAGTTCTGTCACACGTATCCAAAGGGCTGGTCATCTCGCAGGGACGGGAGGAGCAGCGGTACACGCGGAGTGCTCTCTTTAGGAGGCTTGTCTACATCCATACGAAATATGATGCTTGTATTGTGGCATACTTTTCCATATGCACTCCCCGATCCGCAGAGCTACACGCCCACGTGCTCGGGCGGCAACATCCGCTTGCCCCCGTGTTAGCTATCCGCTATGCTGCTCCGGACATTGGTGAGCGAGCCGTTTCATAACGTAGGCTCAGGCCATTTTAAAGCCGACGAGCACCACTAGTAAAACCGAAACGGGTACATCTAAAGATGCAGCGGATGTAAGATCGTGAGTAAGGATCCGGTCAAGAGCTCGTAGCCGACGTTCTTGTACTTTTTTTGTTAGCTTTTCACCTAGGCAGCATTATAAATCTGCCTGATTGAAGTGTACGGACTAAGGGGCGTTCACATCAGCGTGATCATCTGCTGCCGGATTGATCAATTAATCAAGCGAGCTTGGCTCCGACGGTCTGGGTATATCTCGCGCGCAATAGCTCATCGATAGCTACGTCTCCCATTAATTTCTATCACACTGCTGCAGCCATCGTACGGCCCAAACCAGGCGAATCTGCCTGCATGAGGTGCGCAACGAAAACTCTTAACTTTTATGGCGGGGTAAATCCGGTGAATAGAATTGCGCAATCGAGGGTGGCATTTACTGCTGGCCTGACTCTAGCTCCATTTTGCTGGATTACAAAATTAGCGACTTGTTCACCACATGTTCCGCCCGGACAGTCAACATTCGGCGAGGTGGACACTCAGGGAAAGAGGTAAAGAACCAGAACTGACAGAACTAACTTACCTGGGGGGCTAGAATGGGATATCATAGCGGTGACCAAAACTATCACAGAAATTGGGGGTTAGGGGCATATAAGAACCCTTACCGTGCTTAGCATAAGAACATTTGTCGTACTTGTGGAACATTTTTCACTGCGTGGCCGGGGCCATACGTTCGGTGAGTCGTGCGACAGGGATTATCTCGGGCGTCTAAATTTTGCCTGGTTGCCCCGTAAGGGACGTAATGTTTGGTTGGGTAGTCATCTGATGACATTTTACATTGCACAATGGCATACAAACTTATAATGAAGACATATAGGGACTTAGTCAGTAGCTAATCGGAATAAAGAAAGTGAGAAAAGTGCCAGATGGAGAAATCGAAAATAGTAAACACGTTAGCAAACACGTGTGCATATAGAAGAGAGCATATAGATTGCCACAACGGATTTGAATAAAAATCGACGTGCCGTCGCCGCCCCGCCGACACAGATGGTTCGTCGATGAACGGCGGGACGGTAGGACCTTTCTTTGAAAATCGAGCACAATGACTAGCGTCACCGAATAAAATGGCGATAGGTCTGCTCACTAAAACTCGACCCCAGCAAGCGTGGCGAACGTGGCGCTTTGTTGAGCGCCGAGGGGAGAGCTGGGCATTAGTTCTTGATTAAGCGATTAAAGTCAGCGAGAGTATGTGTCCCGTCACCCATAGACAAACGCACAGTAAACCGTGGAATATATAGCGGCTAGAACCTTGCACTGCGTATGATCTGTAACTCTACTCTGACCTGGGGGGCGTCGTAACCTTATGAGAGGCCAATTTAAGTGAGTTTACATGCACCTCGCTGGGAACGTTTGGTCACGAGGTACCGACTGACACCACCACTTCGGCGCGCACTATCAATTTGTTTGACCCTCTAAGCGAAATCACACGAACATTGGTCCCCCACAACAATGATGATTCCATAGTATTTTGTCTGTTGAACCTGCCTGTGGTTACATTACTCGCTTCAGACGTAGCTGAATATAATTTTTGTAAATACATCGGATTCAGTCCTACATAGAGCATATCAAAATTCAAGTTCAAAAAGGGCCTAACCAGCAAAAGAAAATGTCGAGAGCAAAGAACATTTCAAATTTTGTTTCTCATTTGACATAACATTTTCAAGTATTTGTCAACATTCAATGTATCTATTTAGGTTTGGTAAATTTGTGGATGGACATTTACAGTCATATAGTTCCCGTATTTGGGGAGTGTTTTACAACACTCCACTGACTGGCGGAATAAACAGCCCACGCAAACACACCAAAACTGATATGATGACTAATCCCTCTGACATTATGACCTGTTTTATATCTAAGAGTTATCCCCACTGTTCAGGCGGAGGACAAACAAGGAACTGACGTGTTTCCGACATGAGCGACACACAAGAAACGTGGAGATTGCAGGATGTTTAGATCGCGGGGGCCCAGCTTAGAAAGTGTAAAGGATAAATGGAGGACCTGACCCCTGTCCACTGTGCGCGGTCGAGGGCAAACAGTCGAAAATCGTGCAGTTAATGATTCCCGCATGGCCGGCGCCAAGCAGGACGGCTGGGTTACCATCTCAAACGTGAAGTATCTATCGTGCAGTTATCTACCTCAGCCAGGTTATCTCACTTGTTCAGTTAAATAGCCAGGTCATGACTTGTTAAAGCTTGGCTGTATTCATTAACACCCTCTGTATAACCTGTGTATTCTTGTTGTGTGTAGATGCGTCGACAGACATGGGACTGCTGGGACCAGAACACCGTTTACATTTTGCTGTAGAAAGAATCTGGACATTATGAACCTGGTGGTCAAGCTTTTGTCTGGGACAAGCGGTCAGGAATGGTCACAACCGCCAGCAGTAACTACATGTATCCTTTACACCTGGCGTGCAAAGGCGGGACGACAATCAAGGTATACTATACACACACACACTCACATGGCTTTTTTACGCAAACACCCCCCTTGAGTAAGTGAGGAGCAATTTTATCCACTTTGTACAAATGGACACTATTGACAGATTTGATTCAAGCAGCATGTAAATGGGTGGGAATATGCAACCTTTAACTGAGAAAGGGAATTTTCTACTGTGTTATGTAAACACCCAACATTCCAAATGTCCTCTAATATGTTCATGTATCCAAGAAAGCATGTTGATATGTCCAACAAATCACAGCCTTAAGCCACTCTTTTGATGGAATAATTTATTGACTTTAAACAAGTCAATAATCAATTTACATGTTTCATAAGAATGCATGCACAATTAGAATACACAAACTGTGGTCTTGATTTCCATGTTTCTGAGACTTCTAACACAGCACCCTGGAATTTGATTTCGAAGAAAATTTCAAATTGACACAACTTTGTGAAAACTATATAATTTGAGTAGAAAGTCGCCTCAGGAGAACGCTAAATCCCTGTAGGATTTGAACTCGGGATCAACCATTTAAGTTTCAATCATAGAATCACCCTGCTATCAGATAAACTGCCGGGGAAAACATTGCTGAAACTATTTTATCCATTTGTTACAATAGGGAGCCAGCCATGGTAACTTCTTTAACTTCCAATTGGGTCATTCAATGAAGTAGACCAGATAGAGTTTTAGACAGACAAACAGACAGACACAGACAGACAAACAGACGAACAAACAGACAGACGAACACATAGACAAACAACAAATTCCTATAAAAAACCAGTCTAATCCAGTCTTTCCCCCACTTCAGATTTTTCTGTAAAACATTTAGCAATAGACAATGGTTTTACCTCTAACCTATCTCATATATCAATGCTTAAACAATTCTTAGACTTAATAAAACAAATTGAGGTTAAAACATCAGTGCATAAATCAATTCAATATGATCATATATTGAACTGAATATTCAGTCAACCATGTCACGGTCACAGTGAATTATTGCGACACAACAAAGGTAATTTATCTCTCACAAAATCACATTTATCTTTGATTGATTAATAGGTCGACTGAAAGGTACATTAATGTGCATCAGAAAATGGATGAGCATTCTACCATCCATTTCAATTTACGGATGCCTCTATCAATCAAACACAAGTCTTATACATGGAACATGAATTCTATTTACTTTGAAAATGATTGTAGATTTTTGGGGCATTTCAAATTGCATGGCACTACAAATTATCTAACAATGTTCTTGTTTAACAGCATGATGTATAGTAAACCATGGTTAAAGTAAAGAGTTAGGGGTAAACAATAAACACAATTCTTTGTATTCACTATTCATTATGTACGTGATATGTTTTAAAACTACAGAGAATGAGAATCAATTAATTATACGTGTGCTCGCTGTTACTAACCATGGTGAACTGAATCGGAGGCTGCACTGATCGAAGCATGGTTTCATAGAAAATTTGTTCAGGAGGCAGTGAATGATTTATAAATCTAATTTGCTATATCATCATAAATCTACTAAAGTTGCACAAATTTCAGCTATTTTCTTTGAATCAAAGAAAAGTTCCAGCAGTCATGTTATATAGTGACAAAAGTATGTCCCTCCCCCTCCCCTCCACCAATACCCCTCCCCCACACCACCCACCCAACCCCTCAAAATTCTAATCTGATCAGTGATTATTATTCAATTTATGAATTAAATTCATTTTGATTTAATATTACATATTATTTTCCATTGAATTCCACAAACACCAGTAAAAGGATGATGGTATGATCATTATCGTTAAAATCCGTGCTAATCAAGATACAATAAAACAGTGAGTTAAACTTTGTGAGGAACGACAAAAAAAACCACGTGAATTTCCTGTGAGGACTAACAATTATCTGAGTTAAGGTCGATGCAGGACGTTTCTTAAGTGGCTTCAGTCTCTCATATGCTTCCTAAAAAAGGGATACACTCGAATTTAAGTTTTACATCCAAAATGAGAGAGAGACAGACAAACAGGGACAGAGAGAGAAAGATAGAAAGAGAGAGACAGACAGAGACAGAGAGAGAATATTGTTCGAGCCTTGTTTGCAAAGCAAAGAATTGTAAGTGCTATATCTCACTTGAAACTCCCTGGCAAATCCCGTTTCCCCTCCCCTCACTATCAGATGACCTGTGAAATCCCCTTACTCCTGCCCTCACAATATCTCAGATGACCTGGGGAAATCCCCTTTCTCCTCCCGCTCACACTATACATAACCTGGGAAATCCCCTTTCTCTCCCCTCACACTGTGTGATGCGACCTGAGGAAATCCCTTACTCCTGCCCTCCACATATCAGATGACCTGGAAAATCCCTTTTTCCTCCCCTCACACTATCAGACGACCTGGAAATCCCCTTTCTCCTCCCCTCACGACTGATCAGACGACCTGGGAAATCCCCTTTCTCCTCCCCACACTATTCAGACGACCTGGGAAATCCCCTTTCTTCCTCCCCTTCACACTATCAGATGACCGTGGAAATTCCCCTTTTCTCCTCCCCTTCACCCCAAAACTGTGTGGATTTGACCAGGGGGGGGAATTTCCCCCCTTTTTTTTCTTCCTCCCCTCACACTATTCAGAAATTATGACCCGGAAAAATCCCCTCTTCTCCTCCCCCAACACATCAGAGACCGGCAAATCCCCTTTCTCCTCCCCTCACCCACTGTGTGATGAACCGGGAAATCCCCTTTTCGTCCTCCCCTCACATTGTGACATGAACCGCGGAGGAAATCCCCTTTCTCCTCCCCTCACACTGTTGATGAGCTGGAAATCCCCTTTCTCCTTCCCCTCACACTGTGACATGGACCTGAGAAATCCCCTTTCTCCTTACGCCCTCACCTATGACATAACCTGGGAAATCCCCTTTCTCCTCCCCTCACACTATCAGATGACCTTGGGAAATCCCCTTTCTCCTCCCTCCACACTGTTGACATGACCTGGGAAATCCACTTTCTCCCTCCGCCTGCACACTGTGTGATGATCCTGGGAAATCCCCCTTTCTCCTCCCCTCACACTATATGACATAACCTGGGAAATCCCTTTCTCCTCCCCTCACACTATGAATACTGGGAAATCCCCTTCTCCTCCCCTCACCACTGTGACATTACTGGGACATCCGCCTTTCTTCCTCCCCTCACACTAGGGAACATAAAACTGGGAAAATCCCCTTTTCCTCCCTCACCACTATGACATAACCTGGGAAATCCCTTTCTCTCCCCTTCACACTATGACATAACTGGGAAACCCCTTTCTCTCCTCCCTCATATCACTATGACATAACCTGAGAAATCCCCTTTCTTCCTCCCTCACACTGTGTGATGACTGGGAAATCCCCTTTCCTGCCTCCCATGCACTTGTGTATGACCAGGGAAATCCCCTTTTCTCCTCCCCTCTCACTGTGTGATGACCTGGGACAATCCCCTTTTTCCTCCTCTCCACTATCAGATGACCTGGGAAATCCTCCTTTCTCCTCCCTCACACTGGTGATGACCTGGTAACTATTGAAGTTCAGCAATTAGACTCCACACTCATTGATCATCCAACACCAGTTGCCGCATCCCCTCCCTCTGTCTTCTCTCGTTGTCAGCGAGCCGCGTATGTAGCGGGTTAACGCCTCCCTCGTCCAGTGAGTTAAATATCTGTAAACAAAAAATAAGCACTTCAGGAAGGAAACTCCTCCATACACAAACAGGACCAACATAATTTCCATACACAACACAGACACAGTAGTCCATATACAACACCAGAACATATCCATAGGACAAACACAAGACACATATCATATACAAACACACACATATCCATATACAAACACAAGGACATCATAGCCATATACAACACAGACACAGATCATATACAAACACAGACACATATCCATACACAAAACAGAGCAACATATCCTATACACAAAACACAGACACATATCCATACACAAACACAAACAACAATATCATACACAAACACAGACAAACATATCCAGTAACACAAACACAGACACATATCCATACACAAAAACGACCAACATAATCCTACACAAAACACAGACACATATCCATACCAACAAACCACAGACACATATCGAGTATTACAACACAGAACCTATCCATATACAAAACACAGGAACATCATATCCATTAGTACACACAGACACATATCCATACACAAACAAGACCACATACCATACACCAAAACACAGACACATTATCCATACAAAAAACAAGACAGCAGTATCCAGTACACAAAACACAGACACATAATCCATACACAAACACGACACATATCCATACCAAAACACAGACAATATCCATACACAAAACACAGACTAATATCCATCACAAAACCACAGGACACATATCCATATACAAACACAGACAAACTACCTGCTCCGTAGTTGTGGTAGAATTTTGTGATTTCGTACTGATTGTCGCGGGTCAAGCTATATAATTACAGTCGAACCTCGTTATTTCGAACTCGATGGGACAAATAAAAAAGGTGAAGACAGGGCTGTCGCTGCACTTTTTGGGACTGTGGTCTAGTCCGTCTTAGATTGGAAATTATCGATCTTTTTGGTCAATTGGGGAAAACTTTTGTTTGAAACAATTAGATATGAAAAAATTTTAAAAAAGTCTTTAAACTATTTTTATTTCAGTAACACTGTCTTTTTTGCCTCTTCAATTCATTTGTTTACTAGCAAATCCTGATCAAATGTCAAGTTTATGGCATCTTCCCTTAACAGTATCAAAACTGGAATTATTTGTTTTTCAAATTGAGAAAATTCTGCGTTATTTTCGAATGGAAGGGTCTTTTATCGGAACTAAATCAGGGAGAGTGACGCCTGCGAGATATCCTGAATTCAAGATGATTCGTGGGGAAAAATTACTAGAAATCAGGGTTAGGACCTTGAAATCAGTTCCGACATAACATTGGGTATTGGATATATCAGTGTTCAGATATCAAGCATCGACCGTACCTGCTCCGTAGGTGTGTAGAATTTTGACGATATCGTACTGAATTGTAGGCGGGCTGCGTAATGCATGGCGGTCACCCCTCTTCGTCCGCGGCATGTTGATTTTCCTTCTGTTCACGTTTCCCGTGATGGACTGCAGAAGGTTTCGCATATTGCGTGTGTCACCGTTCCTGGCACACTGCCAACATAAAAAACATTTAAAAAGCATTGGACCAATTTGGCAGATTCTCAGTTGAATATTGATGTGATGCAACATTTAGGAGGCAGGTATTGTCTTGTGTGTACCTAGTAGAGTGAAGATTAAGGTTGGTATATTCTCCTGTGTTACCTGATGTATAGTGAGATTAAGGTTGTTGGTGTCTCTTGTGTTCACCTGATGTTAGTGAAGATTAAGGGTTGGCTAGTGTTCATGTGTTACCTGAAGTGTATTAGTGAGATTAAGGTTGACAGTGTCTCGTGCTTTCGTGTTGTTACCTGATGTAGAGTGAGGATTAAGGTTGGTAGTGTCTCGTGTCTTACCTGACTGTAGGTGAGATTAAGGAGGTCCGTTGTGTCGCTGCGCCTCATCCCTTTCGTGTATGACTTTGAGGCTCGTCATCATCCTTCTAGAAGAATTTTCATCTCGACACCATTAGAGTTTTTCTCATCATCTGCACACTGACACTGACCAGTGTCCGGTTAGGATCCTTTCCGTGGGATCGTCTGGGGCGGCTTACTTTGAATCAGGACGCTGTGTGGACTGTCAATCAAACCATATGAACCAAGTCATATTGGAAATATTACGGCAAGGGTTGAAAAAATTTACAAAGTAGGTTAAGATTCCGTTGTTGTTGGAAATACATGTCATACCAATCTACGGGGACTCCAAAGTATGTTCAAAGGCTAGATATGGCTGGTGGAATATCAAATTTAACCCTTGAAGTAGTCATAAAGTCATCTGTCATAGCTGTAACAAAATACACTCAACAAACCAAAAACCATGGTTGCTATATAAGACATTCTCTCACTTCTCTATTTCAGTTCAACACAGATATACAATGTAACATATTACTTCAGATGCTTCCACTTGTAATCATCAATGCCAACTATTTTCATAGCAACATCCAAACAAGTCTAAATCCACAGCAGGCATCTAATGCACTGATGTTGTACACTCCTCCTTTAACCCACCTTATCAGAAACCCTCATCCATAGTACACTCCCTTCCCTTAAAACCCACCTTATCGACCCTCATCCCATGCTGTACATCCTCCTTAAACCCACCTTATCGAACCCTCATCGCACAGTACACTCCCTCCTTAAAACCCACCTTATCGAACCCTATCCCATGGTACACTCCCCTCCTTAACCACCTTATCAGAACCCTGCATCCCATGGTAGCACTCCCTCCTTAAACCCACCTTTCAAACCCTGCATCCGCATGGGTACATCCTCCTGTAAACCCACCTTATCAGAACCCTCATCCCATGGTACACTCCCTCCTTTAAACCCACTCTTATCAGAACCCTTCTCCCATTCGTAACCCCCCTCCTTAAACCCACCTTTCAGACACCCTTCATGCCCATGGTAACCCACTCCCTCCTTAAACCCCACCTTATCAAAACCCTCATCCCATGGTAACACTCCCTCCTTAAACCCTACCTTATCAGACCCTCATTCCCATGGTTACACTCCCTCCTTTAAACCACCTTATCAAACCTCATCCGCATGGTACACTCCCTCCTTAAACCCACCTTATTCAAAACCCTTCATTCCCATGGTACACTCCCCTTTAAACCCACTTATGTCAGAACCCCTCAATCCATTGACATTCCTCGCTTAAACTTAAATCGAAGATTCCCGGAAAAAAACAAACCCTGAACTCCAGATATTGCTGGCATGTGTGTTTAAAGAATATTGTTAATAAGACAACTCGAAGATTACTCTTTTTAAACTAGAACTGGCGATCAGACTAATTACCCGCCGGGGGCAGCACTACCGTAATGAACACAAAAGATTTTTCTCAGATTAACAGAAGTCTGTCTAATCCACATGGGGAATATAAGTATATTATTCTTTAGGAGGATTGTGGCGCTGCACTAATGCATACATGGTGAAAAGCCTTTAAGTCCAAACGTTCATATCTCTGTACAAAAATTCAAAACAAAATTTCCCTGACAATATGCACATCTCCATTATGTGATCAAATCTTAACACTCCACAAAGTTTCATAAAAGCCTGCGAAGTCGTTTAGGAGGAGTTGCGGACAAACGCACTTGATGCATAGGATATAATTGGTAAAAAATGCCTGATGTCAAAACGTTCATTATCTTGTACAAAAATTGTCCGAATAAATTTTCCTGACAATATGCACATCTCATTTATATTATTTCTAACAATCCACAAAGTGTTCAAAAAAAAATCCTGAAAGTCGTTTAGGAAGAGTTGTGCGGACAAGCGCCACTGATGCATAGTATTTTGCATTGAAAAATGCGTAAGTCCCAAACGTTATATCTGTACAAAATTTTTCAAATTAAAATTCCTGACAATATGCCATATCTCCATTATGTGATCTAAGCACTCCACAAAGTTTCATAAAAAAATCCTGCAAGCGTTTTAGGAGGGAGTTGCGGACCAACACACTGATGCATAGGTATAATGGTGAAAAATGCCTAAGTCCAAAACGTTCATATCTTGGTACAAAATTGTCCAAAATAAAAATCCTGACAATATGCACATCTCCATGTATATATTCTAACAATTCCACAAACGTTTCAATAAAAATCCTGAAAGTCGTTTTAGAGGAGTTGCAGACAACAACATATTTCGGACAGACGGACAGACAGACCAGGGTGAAAGCTATATACCCCCCAAACTTCGTTTGCGGGGTATAAAAATACAAATACAAGTGCACACTGCCAACAGAATCTAACATCAAGGAAGTGCAGTAACTCTTCGCACAAAACAGACAACAGCCCCAAAAGGAAACATTTTATCTCAACATGCGAATTCAGAACTTTGGTCGTTAGCATCTGGACAATAACTATAAAGGCCTTTGATGGAGTAGAAAGATGACATTACAAAGCGCCATAATTAACGGCGAGTTCACGAAAGTTCGAAGTTGCTGACACTATTTTTTGTTCTACCTTAATTCCAACACGAAAGGTTATGAAGGAGTCTGTACTGATTTCTCTGGAAACAAAAGAATTACGAAACACAATCAGATCGATTTGATTCAGAAGAAGAAAACACACAGGTAATAATGGCTGCAGAGCATCCAACCAAAATAGAAATATTAAGAAGTGAGTTCAACTTTGAGTTATTGACACTCACTTCCCGGTTGATCATCCCAACTAAAGTTAGAGCTATTGAAGGTAAGGTTAATCCACCGTACCAAGACAGCAGATCAACCAAAAATAGAGGATTATTCATCCAAACAAAATAGAACTCAGCTTAAAACAGAAACTACATATACAGGCAAAAATCAAACGTGTCCCATGAGATCGACAACATTTAAAAACTGGGATGACGTAGTGGCGGCAGTGACTTGGATGGATTCACTAAACATGCATCATATTTTGTATGCTTCAGATTCCTTCCAAGACTATGAATTATTGTCAGATGATGTTTACATTGAGCGAGTGTCACCCATGTTTGTTCTGACTTCTGGCCATGCACTCATGTTAGACTGACTGTTGGTCGAGATACAACATTATCATAAAGTCATATGTGACTGACTTGTTTAATTTACCCTTTGTGTAGACTGTCATTTTCGTGCTAGATTGACGACGGGTGATCCTGATTTACCTCCATGTTTTGACACGGGGCTCTCGCAGATGTGACCAGTCGAGCAGGAGCATGCTTACTCCTCCTGCCACCTGAATCCGCCTTTGCTTTTGTACGGAGGTCCGTTGTTGCCCTACACTTCGACTTTGTATATCATTTTTGGAATCGGTATTGATTATGTAAATACATTGTTAACTTCGCCTATTACTATACACCTACCCAGGGTGGTAACACAAACAAATGACAGCCTCGTGAAATCACCACCGTGGCAGCTAATATTTCATTCTAAAGTGACGAATAAAACAAATGATTACATATCCTTTATATATTTCCCTTATGATCTTAAATCTTTTGGATGTATTGTGTCGGCATGTAAACTATGAAACTATAGCCTTTAGAAAAACCACTAATGAATCTCTCTC
>CAJDSM010046587.1:0-14048 GCA_903981925.1 Ostrea lurida | reverse complement strand
GTTAACTTTTCGAAAGTGTTGATATTGGTACTAATAATAGAATGTGTATGATCTGTCAGGGCGTAACTTCTAGTGTTGATGTATATGTTGATTTGACTATAATAACATGTGTATGATCTTGTCAAAGGGACAGTAACTTTCGACAAAGTGTTGATTGGACTATAATAGACAGTGTTATGACTTGTCAAGGGACGTAACTTTCGTAAAGTGTGTAATTGGACTTAATAATAGACAGTATGTAATCTTGTCAAGGACGTAACTTTTCAAAGGTTGATGGGACATAATAGACAGTAGTATTAAGGACTACTTGTTGTAAAGATGGATTGACTATAATAGAGCAGTGGTAGTATCTTGTTTGCATATGCGGGAGCGTGCAGGACCCGTCTCGTCGTAATGATTGATTGGACTTAGTAATAGACAGTGGTATAATACTTGTCAAAGGGACTAGATACTTATCGTAAAGGTGTTGATTTGACTATACATCAATCCCTTGGCCTCCACATTTTCCTATGTTGGCCTTTGTAACTTTTTTATCTGTATCTTTGAGATCTGATTTCTTTTTATATCAATTGAAGTAAACTACAATAATGCTCCAAAGTGGGGGCAACCCAGAACTTGAGTGAAAACTTAATAACTCACTATAATTCACACTTGTAATCTCTTACATTTGGAAGGATAAAGAAGGTAATCTTGACTTTTAACCGACTGACCTTTAACTGACCCCACAAAGGGACGTAATTCGTGGCAAGTGTTGATAGGTCTTTTGAGCTAAATGTATGCTCTGTGGCAACACCTAGTCATTATACTCTAGGTCATGTTTAAATCTTGTAATTTGTGGTTGATACTTACTGCAAAAGCACAGACTAAGGTAAGAACAAACATCACCTGAAATTTAAAACAAAATTTATAAGAATTAATTATACAAGGAATACATGTTCAATGTTGGGTCACTTCAAAGTGGATAGCAAGAACTTGGATAAGTCCTTACATTGTTCAATCTAGTCCAAAATTGGGTATCAATGTTCATCACTGTACCCAAACTTGTATTGTAGAAATTTAGATCAATTAATCAAAATAAAAGATCTACTGAATATTTTTCACGACAATATTGTCCTAAGTTTAGATACAGGTTTGTCCCTCACATCTCTCAAATGTCCCAAAATTCTTGTAAAACCAACTTCATCCACTTGATTTAGCACACGATTCCTCTTACCCCATGATCATCATATAAAACTGTTCTTAGATATGAATGACATATGTTCAAATTCTGAGGAACAATGACATAATTTACAAAATTATTTTCTGGGAGATTATTTCGAGGAGCAATTTTCCATTGTATAATGCTGAAACCAACAGATGAAATAATCATTGAGTATGAATATTTCAGAATATTTAACCTGCCAAAAACCACCTCTATCATCGGAGAATACTAAATAGAATTGTGATCCTAAATTAAGCCATTAACAGGGGGTGCATGCTACATGTAGACCTGTACGAATAATGATTCCGAGTACAAATTATTTCCATTGATAATACTTGTAAACCAACTGCTGAAGTAACTTACCAAGACTAAAATGGTGGCTATTATTCGTGTTTTTGCAAACATTTTCTTTAACTGATTAAATGGACCCATCAGGAAACATGTGCTGAAATGGAAAAAGCAATTAGACACAAAATGTTAGCAACACATTATATCAAATAGAAGTCTTTGGCACTCCCATTTTTCAGCTCTTCAAATTTTCAATTCCATGTTTCAGATTTCCAACAATTCGGTATGAGCATCACTGAAGAGACATAATTTGTTGAAATGCGCAACTGGTGCATCAAAAATGGTACCATATAAGATTAACATTGAATAGAAATTGGAAAATCCATATATTTTTCCACAAAAAAAAAAAAAAAAAAAAAAAAAAAAAATGAAAAATGCTATATAATATGCCATACATTCTCAAATGGCAATTGTTGAATGTAGAAATGGTTTAACATTTACCTTGCAAGTGACAAAATATTTCCAATTGTGTAAAACACCGCAAACAGAATAAGTCCATTCTTAAACCACAGTAAAATGCTTCCCTGTAAATGAAAGATCAAAATGGAATACTATAGTCAAAAAGTTTATTACAATGAAAAGCTGCATGCATGGAACTGACAAATAATTACTACAATGAAAAGCTGGAACTGACAATTACTATCACATCTGAATTTTCTCTCAACTCAGCTGTGTGAACAGAAAATATCAGAAAATCTGTTAAAACTGAAACTATATTATCATACATCATAACTTTAGGCAATGAGCAAGAGTGTTATCAGTGGCAGATTAATACACATTGTTTATTCTACAACAGTAACAAATCTAAACACCAAAGAAAGTTAGCAGCATAAAATATCAAATTAACTCCTTCATGTCAAATGTACACTATATATCCCAATTCATCATGATTTATCTATATCATATTTCTCTATGCCAGGGTTATTCTTCTAACAATTTTGATAACAAGGTAATCGTTTCTGAAATACAGTATACACACTCTCCACAAGAGAAGCCCCGACATGTTCTACTGGTACGGCTAAACCTACGATTCACTTCCGACTGATTCAGACTTACCCGCATCAGCTGTGTACTTACCAAAATAGAGAGTGACACGCCCAGTACAAAACAGATGGCAAAGCCTTTTATTCTTGTTGACCAGCTTAGAGTGGTAGAGTTTGAAATCTGTTCAAAAAGTGAATTATATATTATTACATATTTAAGTTCATCTCTCAAAAAATGGGTTAAAAAATACACACAAAAAACCCTTCTAATAAGGGTTCAATAAATATTAAGATGCTCTAATTTCAGGAACTCTCACTAATCTGTGCTCAAAGGAAAATCATAAACTCTTTAGTCTTATTCCAGTAAAAAAGATATTCTTGCAGATGCTCCTGCTACTAACATTGTATAGATAATGCAGTCTAATCAACTGTATTCCTGATTTTGTTGAACAAAATCAAATTTTAAAATGACCTATTATTCTCTCATCTTTAAGCATCAAAAATACATTTCTCAATAATATTTGTCTTAGGTAAAAATCCTTCAAATTCAGGTGAACTATGTCCACACAACTTATGACTGAGATACACAAACAAAAATGTCAACATTTTATTTTATCAGCTCAATGCAAGCATAGCATTCCCTCGCAACACAAAATTCTAAGGCAATAGTCAAGAGTGACATTTGACATTGAAAATCAATAGTGTTCATCCTCTCTTCATGAAAAACATTTGTGGAAGGTTTGATGATCCTCTGATGAATGCTGAACCTTCTATCTTGTTCACAAAATTTTTAGATAATAATCAATAGTGACCTTGATCTTTGACCTTGAAAATCAATAGGGTTCACAAGAATCTGAAGCAATACAGTTAATAGTGACTTTGATCTTTGTCCATTGACTTTGAAAATCAAATAGGGTTCATCCCCTCTCCATGTGTAACATTTGTGGAAGGTTTAATGATTTAGGTCTTCTATTTTGTTCACAAGAATTTTAGGCAACAGCCAATAGTGACCTTGACCCTTGACCTTTAAAATCAATAAGGTTCATCCTCTCTCCATGGGCAACACTTGTGGATTAGGTTTGATGATCCTGTGATGAATGCCCTTGCCTCTAGTTCACAAGGTTCCGGACACAGTCTGACACACACACATACAGACACACATCCACAAGACAGCAATGTTACATCCCCTTCACAACTAATTGCTAGGAGATAATCATATTCAATATGCATACATTGATTATACAATAATCAATTCAGTAACAGAGAGATGACGTATATTTACAAGAGGTACAGATTTGGATATTTTGGAATACCAATAAATATAAAACCTACACAAAATGTAAAGCTCCATAAGATGGGTACTTAATGGGCCAAAGTAAGAATGATACATATGCCCCCTTAACTACTCTGGAAATCAATATATGCTATTCTGGAAAATATGATTTAGACTTATATTCATGTGAAAATGTACATTGTATCATCAAAGCTTTAATTAATACAATACATTGTTACACTCTAAAGGCAAAATTGATCAGTATATTTGAAAGATCAGCATGTTATAATAGTATAATTGAGGTATCTACTCGCATACTAATTGTGAGATTTTTTGTTATGCACCTTAAGCAGGAATGTGGTGTCCCATCACTAACTTGAGAGCATCCTGTTACAATGAAAAATAATTTATGTTCTAATGTGATTGCCATTAAAATTCTTGACATGTGCTGAAAAAAGAAAGCTCACATCTGCACATGGTCTATAATACAGATTAACCATGGATGCAATTTTAATGAACATGTTTTTGTACATAAACTTTAATTCTAATGCAATTGTTTTGTAACAAGTATGTTTGATTGGATAATGCAGCTGAGATTGAGGTGGTTAAATGAAGCGTAACGAGATGGAAGCTTTCGATTGTGACGCATAATGCCAGTGACGCAAAAACAATAACAACGAATGGGAAAGTTTCGATTGTGACGTAAATCATATATGACGTGACGACCAAAAACAGTATACAGTCAAAGCATAAAAACTATAGTCATAACAAAATGCGCAAAACAAATGTATAAACATAAAAGCAAAATTGCAAATTAAGAATGGGAAATAACTACCTTCTCATTGGTGGAATTTGCGACGTTTAATGCTGATTAACGGTTGCAAACATCACGTATTTAACCGGCATTCCGCTTAACGCGTCGCCGGTAAAATCTTCAGTTTGCACCGTTTAAATCAGCATTAACTGGTCGCAATCACCAATGAGAAAGGTAAGTTATTCCCTAATTTAGTAATGAAAGTATTTTCATGCTGTTGCAAATTTCCAGAATTAGTTCTTTTCCATTCCTACATTTTTGTATTGAACCCCATCATTGCTATATGTAGGTGATAATGATTCAATATCCGTTATGTTGTAAACTGTGTCATACTTTATTGTAGTACAGTGATTTTACATGTACCTAAAAGCATTTCTCATCTAATTTCTTTACTGTTTATTCAAAACATTGTAGTAGTTTATAGGGTTATATATATAATATATAAACTGTGGACACCAGTCTAGGTAGCTCAGTGGTTAGAGCACCTAGCTATTATTGCATGGGTCCCAAATTCAATTCCCATCTAGCCACATATTTTCTCAAAGATAAATAGATATATATATATTATAGTTTGGTACCGTTGACCACCCCTGCACTGCACGTTGTCCTGCCAGGGGCTAAAAGAACTGTCTAAACATGTCTTCAAACAGACTGGGTAAAATTTATGTAGTTTCCTATTTGACTGTTATTTTGATTTTCATGATTTTGAAATGCTTTGGGATTAAAAGAAAGTCATTTAAAAGTAAAGATAGACCGGTTTGTACCTCTAGACTAATAATCAGGTTCGCACTCGTCACGATTTCGACTCGCATTCGGTGCAACCAAAATCTGATACTTATGGTGCCGAACGGATTTCCAGTGCCAAACAAAAATATGATAACAAACAGACTTCAAATGTATTTTTTCTAAATCTATTGCGACTTCTTTTTCAGTTTCAAATAGGAGAATCTATTTACATTTTTCATTTGTATTCTTATTGTCAAATAAATAGAAATATTAGTTCTGACAATCCTAATCGTTCACCAGGTCATCATTTGGGCAGCTGTGGTTAACAAACAGGTCGTCAAAATTTCCATCAGGGTGGAATGGCGAGGTGACGAGTAGGGCATTCGGCGTAATTTTGGACAGGCTGCCCTAATTTCGGACCAAAATAAATTTGGCAGTATAATAAGTGCCTTTCTTAACATCTCTATCACGTATAACGTCACTCATTTTTCGTAGAAAATAGTAAATGGTGGGGATTCCCTAACTCTAAATTTAGTTTCTGTTTTGTATCAAAATTTTCGATATAAACATCCAATTTCGTTCTTTCCGGAAATCGAGTAATCGCGGCGGTAATTTCAAACAGAGTAGACGATTAAGTGAAGTGGTTCAGGACAAAAGGAGAGTAAGTGTGGTTGAACAATAACTAGTATTTTTGATTTTTAAAGTATATTGGTAGCTATTATTACAATTTTAAAGCATGTTTTCTTGATTAAATAAAATAACAGTTAATTTTGATATCATTTTTGGAGTTTGTCCGAAATTATAATCTTTAGAAAACTGGTAGGCGTATAATTTCGGGACACTACTATTTTGAAGCTTTAAATACTATGTTAAAGCGGCCCATAAGGTCTAATGATATTTAATAAAACAACTTTCCCTTTTTTAGAAATGCTAGAAAAGGTACCGAGCAGAAAAGGGGATTATGCGCTAATACGATAAAAACCTCTTAAGAAAGCTATTGAGGCGATAGAGAATGGTAGATGTCTCACAGAAAGGCAGAGAAAGCATTTAACGTGCCAAGGTCAACTTTCAGAAATCAATGTTTTCTGGAAAATCTGACATCAATGTGCGGGGGAGGAAGCCAAGGCTTCCCGAAGAAGTGGAGAACAAAATTGTTGATACCCCTAAAGGTGGCTTCCAGGCAGGGAATAGGTAATTTCTAGATCACAGCTCCTTCGAAGGACCGGGGACTTTGCAAGCGGCTTACGGGTTGAACCTTCAGAACGCGCAGCCTTATAACAGGATTGGTTTGGGGTGGGGTAAAAAAAACGGTCACCGGAGCTTACGAATTTCGTGGCGAGAAGTTAGGAAAATCCAGAGAAGAATTGATGAACCCTGCTGGTTCGTTTCAAAAATATTTTAACGATCTGGAAGACCAAATAATTGTGGAAGACCTAATCTGAAGGACAGCCCGATTGCATATCTGGAATTGCTGTAACGGACGGGCCGAAGTTTTTGACGCAAATTCCAGTACGTGTAATCTCGGAGAAAAAAAAGCCAGAAATGGTTCGTGGTAGCACAACAAGCAACAATAGGTCGACGTGACCATCAAATGGCCTGCGTCACTGCCATGGGTCGTCCGGAGTGCCCCCAATGTTTGTGGTGAAGGGAAAAACGTTCCGCATCCCTTCATGTTTAACACAGCGGCGGCTCAGTATGGGAGCTATTTGGACATACCGGACAATGGGTGGATGACACGTACTCGGGGAGAGTGGTTCAATAAACGTTTTCTTGAAGAATGTAGACCCTGAAGACCCCGAACTCTAATCCTTGACGGTCATTCATCACACGAGTTCCCCTTGCTATTCTTGAGTGGCGCTTCTAGCAAACGTATGTCCAAATCTTTATTTTCCGCCTCATAACAACCACATGCTACAACCTTTTGGGAACCGTGCAGTCTTTGGGCCCTTCAGTGCAGCTTTATTGGCTTGTTCAGAATTCATGTCTGAAATCTTGAACATGGTAAATAATGGAGCTTCCAGGTTTAATAAAACTCGCTTGGGAGAAGTCAGTTACCGAGCACAACATCCAAAGTGGATTTCAGGATGCGGTATATTTCCTTAAATAGCTGCAATTCCAGACTCAGGATTTGCTCCATCCTTTCCCACAGATTGTCCCTGAGTTCAAGCGCTGTTCTTCTTCTGTGTCTGTCCATTCCAGAATCTAGACATCTTTTTCCTGCTACGTGGCGTATTCCCATATTGCTGATGACGCCCCCTCCAGTCTCGTTCCTATCACAAGTTCCTGTATCCTACACGATATGGCAGCCTCTCTGCTTGGATCTCGTGTATATGTATCTGTACTGATATCCTGTCCGTAAGTAATTCTGGAACTTAGATTTTCTCTACGTCCTATCAGCACACAACATCCTAGATAGTTCAGAGCTACCTATGATTGATGACCGGGGCTTCTTTTGAATTTGATAGCTACTGGCCAAATAATGTTGTTGAAAACGGAACGAAAATTCCTGAAGAATAAATACTGGTATTTGGAACTCAGAATTGAAATTATCTTAACCCAAAAAGCAAAACCGGAAAACGAAGTCTTGCCTTGACAAACCAGAAAGAACGTGCCTACGTGCTACTTCTCTAGTTTGCTACAGCACAGAAGTTCTTCAGAGAAACGCGACACAGAGACAAAACAGGAAAAATGAAATTGAACTCGAAAGAAGAGGAGAAACGAAAGCAGAAAATGAATAATACGTTTGAAATTAATACACACTGAATGTATATTATTGTTTTTTGTGGGTTTTGTTTTTGTTTTTGCTCACTGACCGAAGGTTCAAGTGAGCTATTTCTGATCGCCTTTTTGGTCCGTCGTCTGTCCGTCCGCTGTCTGGTCCGTCTGTCTGTCGTACATGTCTGTCCCGTCTGTCCGTTTAACTTTTCACATTTCGACTTCTTCTCAGAACCGTGGGCCAACATTCACCAACTTGGTACACATCATCCTTGGGTAAGGGGCTTCACGGTTTGTTCAAAATGAGGGCAGGCCCCCTTCAAGGGGATCATCACGAAAATGCAAAATAGGTTTGGTGTCATTTAAAATCTTCTTCTCAAGAACCACTGGGCCAGGAAAGCTGAAATTTTATATGTAAGCTTCCTGATATAGTGGAGATTCAAGTTTTGTTCAATCATGGACCTCGGGGGTACTGATGGGGCACAATAGGGGATCAAAGTTTTTACATATGAAATTATATTAGGAACAAATCTTTTAACCCAATCTTTTCTCAAAGAACGCACTGGCAGGGAAAGCTGATATTTATATGGAGCTTCTTGATTAGTGAAGATTCACAGTTTGTTCAAATCATGACCCCGGGGGTAGATGGGGCCACAATAGGGGGATCAAGTTTTACATATGAAATTATATAGGGAAAATCTTTAAAAATCTTCTTCTAAGAACCACTGGCAGGAAGCTGAGATTTCAATCTGGAGCTTCCCTGATATAGAGGAGATCAAGTTTGCTTTCAACTCATGACGTGGGGGTTGATGGGCGCCAATTGGGGTCAAAGTTTTTTACTTGTTATATAGGGAAATCTTTAAAAATCTTTCTTCTCAAGAACACTGCGCCCCGGAAACTGAAGATTATCTGGAGTTCCTGATTAGAGGAAGATCAAGTTTGTTCAACTCTGACCCTGGGGTACGCAGTGGGCCACAATAGGGGATCAATGTCTACATTGATTATATAGGAAATCTTTTAAAAATCTTCTTCTCAGAAACACTGGGCGCAGGAAGCTGAGATTTTATATGGGAAGCTTCCTGATATAGTGGGAATTTAAGTTTATTCAATCATGACCCTGGGGTGTTATGGGGCCACAATTGGGGATCAACGTTTTACATTTGAAATATATATTAAAATCTTCTCAAGACAAAAAGACAGACATTTACCTTAAAGCTTCTGATAGATGTGCACGGGCACAGGTCACTCAGGTGAGCGCGATGTGGCCCATGGGCCTCTTGTTTTAATTATTGAAATAAAGTTTTTAACATGCAACCATGTAGATTAATCTTCATTCTCATTGCAGTTCTATTGTAATCTTAATTTGAAGCAAAATGCATATGCTGGTGGGGTAGGGGCTGGGTAGAAATCAAGTAAAACAAGGTAAACATCATATTTATCAATTATTATACATGTAATGTCTTTTGGAATCAGAAAAAGCAGAAAAAAAATCTCGTCAGTTAGAAACTACATGTATAAGAGAAGCCGGGAGGAAAAAAGAGAAACGAGTAGAATGTCCTCGTGCATTCGACATATGTTGAGCTATGAATGAGCTCCTCTACATAAATTTCCTTTGAAATCATTCTAATCACGTTTTGGTGCATTATATATTTTTGAATACACTCTACGGTGTAATTTGCTGAATTTCTACGATGCACTTTTGAAAGAATTTTTTTTTTTTGGTATCAAGACGTGAGTACGTATTATACACCGAGTAGGTTATGACCACTTTTTTCCAGGTAAAATTTGTGTACATGTTTACACTACAGTTGTCATTTGATTTTATCATACAGACCAATGGTAAATACTTTTAGTAAGATTTTTGTTCTTAATTGCATTTTGTTAGTGATTAAAAAAAAACTCATGCCAGAATATGTCCCGAGGCCTAAATTAACACGCGGCCCCGATTTCCACGTGCGTGTTTCTTACTCTAAAACTATTTATCAGGTTGCTCCGAATTTCTCCTACCGTCCGTCGAAATTAAAACCCATTGTCCGGAAAATTACCCGCTTTGATCCGCCAGTGCATTATCTAAATTTTCTTCTACATAATAAATACCAATGAAAATAATGCTTTCAATGCCTTTGGGAGTATTAGTAATACAGAAAGTTACGTGGTCGATCAACGGATGATACTGAGTTTGTATGCAAGGTCAAAGTTGCACTTCAGAAAAACCGTCCGAATTACCCGAATTGCCCCCTACGACTGTCGGGAAACTGTATATTATGGTAAAAACTATCAATTTGGAACTCTTCAGTGTTAAATTGAGAAAGCATAAAATGGATGTTAAAATAACCAACTTGATTTAATTTAGGGATTTAAAACTATGGTAAGAAATGCAAGTTTTATAGTGATTGGGAGTTAGTAGGACGTCTATTAAAGGTGAAAATTTGAAGCGGACAAGAAATTCAGTAAGCCATTTTAATCGCAACTAGCGACTGAAGTTGCGGCAAGATTTCCCAAATCACTTTGTGTGACACTGGTCTGAGATTCGAAGAGGTGACCACGCAGTCCAAATATTTAGCCTCGACAAACCTCACCGAGATTAGGCTAGGAACACTTCCCCTGTAGCGAGATTCTCTCGCTAAAATGTGATTATCCCTCTTTAGCAAGAATAAATATATTCTGTTCAATCGAGAGAAGAAAAAAACCCAAAAGAGTTTACACATTTGTGTTTCATGTGAAAAAGGTTTATTTTCTTGATAAAGAGGAATAATTATGTTTCAGTGAGACAATCTCGCCACACGGGATATGTATCCAACCTGATTAACTTGTTAACTAGCAATATGTCATTATATGTTCATGCTGATGTGATAGTGGAAAATACGCGATCAATGGCGATTTTTTAAAAACAAAATCTGTCGGCTTCAAGGGACATTTATTTTCCCTTTTCCGTACAGGAAACTCGTATGGGAATTTCACGCAATCTTAAATCTAAAAGTAACATTCTTATCCATAAAGAGACATTCTTCACCATTCAATATATACCCACAGAGACTCGTGTGACAGTAACATGAATTTCCAAATCGGCCACATGACACACAGTCATTTACTGATTAATTAAAATGAATAAGACAGTGATTAAATTAAAATTAACCTGAGTAACAATTCCGGCCTCTTCGTCTTCATCATCCCCGCTCAGTGCTTTCTTTAATTTATCCATTCCTAGTTTAAAAAATAAATCTTATTGGCCTATTATTTTCAGAACGTACTAAAGATCGCTCAAGAGCTGGAATCGTCTACCCAAAACAACACCACATCCGGTGAAAACGCCGTCTGGTGGTGAATGAATATTTCGCGTAGTTACGGAAACTTTCCGAATATTGCCGAAGTCATTGACAGTCGCAATACCAAGGCCAGGAGGATTTGTTGTGATATTGACATCCAGCTGTAGATGGTATAAACAGCAAATCGACTAACTGCAAAAGAAAAGACAGAATTATTGATGTTAGAGGCACCAAGGTCATTGTTATAAAAGTCTTCATTACGTCTGTAAGTCATATTTTGAAGATTTCCTATAACTGTCAAAATGCTGTATATTTTGATACGGTTCATTGACTCTGTCTATAAATAGTCAAAACAGCTGACGTTATTTACATTTGTATTGGCTAACATCAGCGAAAACCTGGGCGGAGTATTTTAACAGGTTTAAACGTAGTAAGTGTTTATGAAGCTTAAATTTTTTTTCAGGGGGTGGGGGTGTTGAATATAAAATGGCGAAGTAACAAATTATCAAATGTATATCATGTATGCTACATCTACTGTAAATAATAAAGACATTTTTTATATATATATATATATATATATACATGTCTCTGATAATACATAAATTTCTTAAAGGCAATATGTGTTTTTAATGTTAATAATGAGAAAATTAGATAAGTAATCAAATTTCATTGAAATAATACAGCTTTAAAAAAAAGGGGGGGGGGGGGCCGACTTGAATTTGAAAGATACCAGCAATTAAGAAAAATTTCAGCATTATGCATACTTTAATGTTAAGAAGGGTCATATATGTTGTACATATTCACTCAGGTTATATATTGTGGCGATCTGCATGCAGATTTTCTGTTTACATAAAATTTTATAACTTTCAATTTATTATGACTTTTATGATTAAATCAGCCTAGCTAGCTAGTATTATAGTTCCTTACTGTCAGTCATGCATTTACTTTTTATATTCATTCAAGTTTAGATTAAGTTGATACAAATTCAAATTCTTTATTGGCGTAACACATCAACATATACCGGTAATGGTTATTGCCCATGATGAGAAATAATAACAATAATTTTAAAATACTGAAAATAATGACATGGCATAGTAATAATATAGTTTGACAATAGTTATGATTGTACAATTGATAATAGTGATTGATACACACACAGACATATATATGTCCAATTTACACAATTGTTATAACATCATTAAACTGTACATACATCTACACACATACATGTGTATATGAATATCCTTAAGAATATTGATGGACAAGTCTGTAGCAATGCTAATTATATTTCCACATGCAATATGTTTTTCATAGTAAACAGGAAGTGTCATCTCTGTTGTCTGGGAAGTTCTCTTAAGTGAATAAGCTACCTGTCACTTGATTGGATAAGTCAGTATAGTTTCTTTGGTTTTGATTGGCTTAAGTTAGTGAATAGCGTTCAATGTATATAAGGCTGTGTTTGATCAGTTTTCTTCATTTGGAAATTGGGTAGGAGCTGCATGCTGATATCATGGTTTGTTCACTTCTTTAATGTTAATTATTCTATGAGCAACAAAAACCTCAATTAAAGTTTTAACAGCTCTAGACATAGTCATTAGCAATGTTTGTAAGAATAGTTGTTAGGAACTGTTGAAAAAAAAACTCGAAAGTTTTACTGCAGACTTTCAGCATTATTTTGTTAGGAATTTTTTTCTGAAAAAATAGGTGTTTTAGGAACTGCTAAAAAACCTCAAGATTTTACTGCAGACTGGCTAGGCATTATTTTGTTAGGAATTTAGGATAATTAGTGTAGTAGTCGGCCGGGTTTGATCTCCGGTGGCCAGATAGCTCAGTTGTTAGAGCACCTGACTAGAGATTCAGGGGGCCCGGGTTCGAATCGCAGTCTGGTGCGTAGCGTATTCTCGTAGCCCGCGGCGTTTGGTGCCGTTTACCACCACTGGAATTGCGGGTGAAAGTCCTGCCAGGGACAAAGAACCTGGGTTGTAAGTCTTCGGGGATGAAGACAATTTAGGAGGGAGGAGTGTAGCAGTCAGCCGGGTTCGATATCTGGTGGCCAGATAGCGAGTTGGTAGAGCACCTGACTAGAGATTCAGGGGGCACGGGTTCGAATTCCGGTCTGGTCCTTTGCATTTTCTCCCTTCCTGTTACATTATCATACTCCGTAGATTTACAATGTCGTAGTTTGTAGTTTATTATAACTTTATTACAGGTTTATTTATCCAGGTCCTGTTTCAAGGTGTAGAGATAGTAGTAGGACTAGGAGATTTTATATTTTAGTTTGCCCCCTGGACCTCGTACCAAGATCTGTCCTAAACCCAGTGAGTGGCAGCTTCAAGTACTCCCAATAAAAATGCTAAAATCTCTCAGCTTCCGGGGGCTTTGCTCCCTGGACCATTATCAGGGTTATCCCTTTGCCTTTGACCTGTGCATCCCCCAATGGAAATTCATGGTTACAGCCCTGCTAAATTTCATTTTACGAAACCAGGTTGGTTGAATTTTACTAGAGCCAGTGATAACGGCACTCAATTAACAGAGTTTACTCGTACCCCGGCCGGAAACACTGGTTCTGGTTACAATTAGCAATTGGTATTGGATTTCATGCAGATTTCTTTTAATTGAAATGTAATAATGAAAAAAAATATTTTTCCTAGAAAACTTCATAACTTTTGAGTAAACTCAGGTGACCAGTAGAGTATTGCAACTGGTTTTCGTCCGTTGTCGT
>CAJDSM010046582.1:0-14479 GCA_903981925.1 Ostrea lurida | reverse complement strand
GGGGTGAAAAGTACTTAAAAAATCAAGTGCTAGACCCCCCCCCCCTCCCCTTCACAAATTCCTGGATCCGCCTATGAGGCTATACGGTATACCTGTCCACTTCTCTAAAGAGAATATAGTTTCGGTCCACTCCGCTAGACCGGAAGCCCTTGGCTAGCGGATATTACCAATCATTCTGTACGAAAAGTTCTGCGCTGATACCACAAGCTATAGGGTTTCGCCCGTTTTGTACTTGTGCCACAAGATAACCACGTATAATAGTGAAATCAAATGTGGATTCTCAAAAATTCCAAGGAATTTATGTAAATTTGAAATGCAAAAAACTTTTCCCAATTCAACACCATAAGATTGGAACACACGGACAGATTCATACGGAATTAATTCCGATTTTGCGCAGTCGTCAAAAGTATGCACCGGTCCATTCTAAGCACGAGTATTTTCGAAAAGATGCTGGAGCTATTAATTTACGTAGTCTTTGGTGACCAACATGCAATATATAATAGAATTAATTGTATGAGCAGTACCGAAATCGTGACCCATTATTAGTGCCCCCCCCCCCTTTTTTTTTTTTTTTTTTTTTTTTTTTGTCATTCAAAAGCTTCTACATGAGAAGAAAAACAAATCTTTTGTAGCTTTCAACTATCGACGATGTTTTAAATATCTACAATACACGTTAATTTATTTGTCGATTCGATGCATCCCAGTCTAGGACACCACTATAATTAACACATCTCAAGTCTTCCATATAGATCTACTTCATGCAAAGTTTGATATTATACTGAAAATTTATGCCAAATGAGATGACTTCTGCTTTCCATATCATATTCCATTATCACCTGCATATATATTTATGAATGTTAAAGGGACATGCATGGACACGTTTTGGGCGAAATTTTATATTTACATTTTTAAGACGCTTTAAAAACCAAGGTACGTGTATTTCTTATGGTCAGCAAAAAAAATTGAATGTCAGTTAATTGTTGAGTTACAAATAAGATACAACCTTCACAAGTCTATGTTATGTAAACAAGGCTTAATTGTATGTACGTGTCTTGTTTTTGTTTACATACAGAAAATACCATGTTTAAAACAAAATGAGACATAAGGAACACTAGAAACTGCATGTTTATTTATGTTCAGAATATACTTGTATTTGAAAAAAAAATCTGTTTTAAACGGAACGTGTAGTAGAAAAACAAAAGCATGGTATGAGTCTTTGAGTCTTGTTTACATAACAAAGAAGCATGTAACTCAACAAAAGACGTTCACATTTTTTTGATGACCGTTAGAAATACCTTATGTGAGCACTGTACACATTAAAAATGGAAATCTAAAAGCTGAGTCTCATTTGATTCGATGGTCGGTTTTTAAATTGGTTTTTGTGGGGGGGGGTTACGTCCCGTCGAACACGCTCTGTATATGATCAATTTTTAAGTCGAGGAAGGCTACTGACAATTTAGATGATATATGTTTCAAGGGCTTCAACAGTCTCCTTTACAGTTAGTATCATACGCAAAAAGAATTGCAATTATATGATATTATCTACAGATACAAGCAATCTTTGGATCGATTGCAGTATGGGGTGTTTCACTAATTACTATGCCGTTATTTACATTCTGATTTTGACTGTGGATTACTCCGTTTACCAGATCAAGACATATAGGGCTCACGGTGAATGTGACTTATCAACAGGGTATGGTTACTCTTTCAAGGCAACTAATTCCACCTCTTCTTTGTCCAGGGGAACGTGTTGGCCCTTTTTCTAGTTTTGTATTCTATATATATAGAATAGATGTATTTCTAATTCAGGACATAAGTCATAGGCGAATTTAGAGGGGGCTCAGTCAATGCACCCCCGCCCCCTTTTGGCGACCAAACAAAATTATAGCTAAATTTAACCCCCTTAAAAGCTTTAAAACCTGAGAGCTTCTGGGGGCTTCACCCCCTGGGCACCCCTTTTGGCTTCATCCCAGACCTCTAGCTTATTGGTTTCTCTAATTTCAACGAATCCCCCCTAAACTTTCGATAAATCCTGGATCCGCCACAGTGTAAGTAGCATGACACATTATATATACGGAAAGAAAACCATTTTATATACAATAGTCGACAGGAAATATGAGGCATTGTGACATATTGTCTAGAGAATTACTATCAAACAAAATTACATTGGATTTTACATGGCAGTGTTCTCCCCAGAAAAATTTTTAAGGCATTGTTGCATCTTGACGTGAATGTCACTTTGCGCCGCAACGCGTCTATTTCTATTTTAAAAGTATGCCACCAGCCGTATAGGGGATTAGCCAGGTGATGAGCTAAGCGACAAGCCATCCGTGCAAAATTACGAAGTGTGAAGGGATCCCATGTGACATACAAACAGTGTGTCAATCAATGTCCTGTTACCAGGTAAATCTGCTATCACAAGCGAGATGGCTAAGAGTATCAAATAAAGGAATGTCGGTATGAGATTTTTTGGGATGTCCACAATTTTTTTTTCAAATGAAGGCATGTCGCTCACGACATTCGAAACATGCCTGGGGAGAACACTGCATGGTTAGAATTCAAATTAAGAATTGGATTTCATCTTTAAGCTGAGAAGATCATAGAAGAGATAAAAACAACTAAGGCAAATTATCGTGAAGGAATCGATCTGCCCAAGGAGTTCATGATTTCAATATCTTCGCAATTTATACATCGCAGTCACGGTATAGTCTCTCTCTTTGCTGACTGTATTTGTCACATTGAATAAGGAAGTGGATTTCGCCTTCAACTAAATTTCTGCACAATTTCTGTTGATTCAGATTGTTGTACATGTAACATCTACCAGTTCCAAAAAGCAGTCTGTGTGACGACTCTCTGAATCTCTATGTAATTAGGCCTTTTAATTGAAGTAAGATATTCATTTTTAGCAAAATTATATTTTGAAAATAAGAATGTAAAAGCTTATCATATTTCAAGTTGTTATTTGTACATTTCCAATCTAACAGATATATAAAAATATATATTTTAATTATGATTTATATAAATCTAATTAAAATTAGATCCTTTGATCGCTCCATACTATCGCTGCATAATATGGGAGCGGATCAAGGATCTAATTTTAATCAGATTGGGAATTTATATGAGATTGATCACCAGTTCGTTGTCTTTACAATCTAATTTTAATTAGAATGATTTATCTTTATTTGTTTCTGGTATAGCTTTGAGCCCCCCCCCCCCCCCCCCCCCCCCCCCCCAACATAATGCAAAGGGTGTACCACTATATATATGTAGACAAGGGTAGCCAAGCTCATTTTTAAAAGACGTTACATGAAAAGTTCTAATTAGGATATTTGCTGCTGTTAATTTTGAAAATACATTTTGTTTTGCAACTATGTGAATAGATCAATATAATCGAAGGGCGAAATTTATTCTGTGGCGAGAACGTCTGAGGCCAAAATGTCTTTAGGGGCGAAACGTCCGCACTCATTGGAACTCTTCCAGTATTGAAGTCTTGGTGCAACCGAGTATAAAAGCTTGTAACTGCGGGCCCGGGATAACCGGATCCAAAAAGCGGGTCCCCAAATTCAATCATTTACTTGTCGTGGCTTCATTTATTCATTGTATTCTCCAAACAATTTATGGTGATAAAATGTGTTAAAAGTGGATATTAAATTATATTCTTAAAGAAAAAATAACGAAAAAAATATCTTAAAGTCTAAATCAGCCACGATTTTTAACATGGTCGGGAGTAAAAGTTGTAACCGGGTTCCGGCCAGGATTACAAAAATGGCCATATATTTAATAATTAAGGATTACAAAATACATTGAAATGATTAAAATAAGTGAATAAATTCACGACCATGAAAGTTATGTTTCTTTAATTTCTGAATGATATTATAAAAGTTCATTTAGTACCAATTATCACAGCAAAATGAACAATACATGTTACAGGAATATAGATCTTAAGAATGTCTACAAGTATACGAAAATTCAAAATAATTTCGATGTTGTTTCACGTGAATTAAAAAAAGTTCAGTTAGTGGCATTTATAAATTGTATCATGTTCAAGCAGTTCTTGACCAGGTCCAAGAGGAGAGGCTTCCAGAAAATGTGTCATGCGGACTGTGTGGCACAGCAATAATGAAACCATTGCTGGACATTTAATCACAAAATACCATGTCATCGAACAAATCCGGAAACACAATTGCCACTGCATCCTTTTGAATAAGAAGTTCACTGCGATTTTTTTCTAGCTAACTAAGGCTTTTGGGGAAAAACTGCAAATGTCTGTTTTTCTATGCGAATCGTTAATAAGGTGATCACGCATCAAATTAAACGTCGAAAGTAATATTTCTTTTCCATTTATTCAATACACTTAATTGCCAGAATGATTTGACCAATGCTTTTGCCAGTTGTACATACTCCCAGTCTAAAATCTCAGCCTATTGTTTGTAGGCCTGTTTTATTGGTTTTAATTAATTATTCATGTGCATCCAATTGAATCAAAGTCAAATCACCGGTAAATGTTTAACACGATTAAATTAGAATAATCAATATGTTTTACAAAAACAACTTACCTATGAAAGCATCTGGGTTACCTGCTGAAATTTTGAAAATAATACATTGTTTATGTCATCAGCATTTAATTAAAAAATAAATAAAGATTTGCCTTTATAACGCAGTTTTTTAGCAAATATTGTTAATAAAGCGGAAGTTTAACTTTCCTGTTCGAAACTGTTAAACAAAAATTGCATATGGTTCATTATTATTGTAAATGCATTAAATATTAACTTTATGGCCATTTTGTAATCTTGGCCGGACCCGGGTTACAACTTTTACTCCCGAAAAACATGTAAAAATCGTGGCTGATTTTTAGACTTTAAAAGATTTTTTTTCGTATTTTTATTTAAAATATAATTTGTAAATATCACTTTTACACAGTTTTCACCATAAATTGTTGGAAACAATGGGGAATAATGAAGCCCGACGACAAGTAATGATTGAATAATGGACCCGGCAAGTTTGGACTCCGGACACACGGGCCCCGGGTTACAACTTTTACTCGGTGCCAAGTCTTGGTTGCAACGAAGTAAACAGCAAAGTGAAACTGAAAATACTTTTGACAAATTTCAAGAAAATCACCCATTCAGAGGACAGGAAATTTCCAGATTCTAAAAATAAAAACGAGCTATGAGCAGGTCATACACAGTAAAGCCAGCTGTTGCCCACAGTCGAGGAAGAGGTAGGGGGGTAACTGCTTCAGGTTCAACACAATCAACGGCAGGGGGAGACAGGGGACGAGGTGCCACGGCGAGATCACAGACAGATAGACTGACCACGCGATACGCACAGACTGACATGGATCAAAATCAGGAAGAGCTCAGAGATGGGGGTACGGGACAGGAGCAAAGAATGAGTCACCATGGGGCTTTCACTATGATTTCACCCAATGAAAAGAAGAGAAGAGAAATCACAGAGCAGGCCAGACGGGAGGTGGAAGCTTATCAGAGGTAGATTATAGGGGAACATTTAAAAGAAAAACTCGATTTATTTGTACAAGATTAGCATCTTCAATGTCAACAATAACAAAGAGGTAATTTCAGTCAGATTCTTGGAACACGTGCAGTCAATTCATGTAAAATTTAAAATGAGTTTTTACTCTGACATCATTTGTATCTAATATTCTTCTACCCAAATACACATGTAAAAAAGCACTTCAACTTTCTATTCTAACACACAGTGACAGTCTAACTATTAACAGTGTCTGATAATACAGAAAGCTACCAGTGACACTGATCTCAATATATATACACAGGGTTGAGCTAGTTTAACTAGTAGTTAGAATATTCTAACTGTGTGTCGGTCCCCTCACCACCGGATCCAGAGACATCTTTCATTTTAACGATAGAACGTTCTATCTAAGGTTAGGCATGATACATGTACACCTGTATTTATAAACAAAAGATTAATTGCATCTTGGTTCTGTGGACGATTCCTACAAGTTTTAAAGTTCATTCACTATTTATAATATAATTGACTAGGGAATTCCATTCCAAGACCTTACAGTATACATGTATTTTCAACAGACACAAGGAAAGCAACAGACTTGGTCCTGTAAGCTATGTAGGAACAGTGGGCGGTGGACAAAAAACTCAGAACGATGTGCGGAATCAACAAGCTCGAGTGCAGCAATCCAGTAAGTTTGACAGTGTTCAGAAACGGCAAGCAGCAAGAGACATCGTGAAGAAAAGAGAGGAGGAGGAGAATTTAAAAAAGAAAACGGAACAGAGGAGGAAGGCAGAACAAAACCAGAGGTCGGAGGTCGATCGGCAACAGAAACTTAAGGAGGACCATCGCCAGAAGAACGAGACCTTTCTGAGGAGAATTGAGGCGGAACAGAAATCAAAATCAACATCTAAATATCGCCAGCCTGCTGCAGTGAAGGAGCCAGCTGATGATGATACAGTACAGGTTTTAAATTATGAGATTTCCCTTCAAATTCAGTAATATCCATAAAACAAGTTTAAAACTAATATTCAGAGTACAAATGCCAATGCTTCATTAAAGTACTGTACTGATTCATAGTTTCTTGGTTTCAACTAACAGACTTGATCATTATCGGAACCTTCTAATGATAACTGTTCATTGTTCTGTATCATTAAACTAATGAAATAAATGAATAGTACAGTCAAACTGCAGTATCTCAAGCACTGATGTCTCAAATACCATGGATATGTGGAAGTCCCAAGCAATAATTCTTTTAAGTATTTTACTCTCGATATATCTCGAGTCCACGGTATCTTGAATATTTTCTCAGTCCCATCGAGTTCAAGATAACAAGGTTTGACTGTATTTATTTGTACACTTTGCTGAAGTGTTGATTTCTGTATTTTGAATAAATGGGTTTTTACAGGAAGGAAGTCAAGCAGCTATGAACACGCCTCTTGACGACAGACATGATTCAGAATTGAGGGAACTACAGCAGATGTTCCCCATGTATGACCAAGAAACGCTGAGGGACATTTTATCACAGGCAGGTTCAGTGGATGATGCAGTCCAGCTACTCAATTAACCTAGGGGTGGCCATTTTATTCTCTGGTGCTGTTAGGATTGACAAAATCAGACTAGTCTAAAGGCATCTGGAGCTTAATTTTTAAAGATACTGAAAAATGGATATTTTAAAAAAAAACAAAAAACCAAACCTGTTTTCCTATACATTTTATTTCTGTTGGTTGTGTGGAATGTTTTATTTCAAGTTGAACATATTGCATTGGTTTTATGAATAACTAGTCTATAAAACATGTGAAGATATGATATCGGTTTTGATTTGTATCAATTATCAATAATAAATTAAATTTTGGATAGTTTTCGTGATAGATTTAATATGTATAATGTGTCCATTTCATACTGTGGTATTTTAAAAACATTTTCAAATTTACGGACAGTCAACAGATAATTTGTTCTCATATTAAAAGCAGCAGATTAATATATCTGAGAAATATACCACCTCCCCCCTTAATTTACTTATAATTACCAGGAATTGTTCAATGTTGGAGAATAACTCCCAAAGCTGATTAATTGTTTGAAATACAAATATGGAATCCTTCCCAATGTCCACGAAATTTTGTTTGAAAGTAAAAACCAAATCTCCAAACTAGAAACTGATTCCTTCTGGTTCAAGTTTTAGATGTATTCTCTGACCACAGGAGTTATCCCCCATGCATTTTGACAGATGAGAGATTTATTTCTATACTACAACTGTCAAGTGATGTTTTACTTCAATTTTGATTAGCATATCTGCATGCCAACACCCCCCCCCCCCCCCCCCCCCCCCAATACCACCACCTCAACAGCAATCTGGATAGTGAAGCTATTCACTAAAATGAAATGAATGTCCATATTTGCAGTTTATCTTGATCATCACAACTTACGTTTTTACCTGTAAAGAAAATTTGGAACCAAATTATTACAATTATTAATTAGAACTAAAAGGAATACCGGTACAGTAGAACTTTGATATCTCGAACACCGATATCTCAAATACCATGATTTAAATATGTCAAAATAATTTGGAAGTCCCAGTTACATATTTTTTACCTTTGACATCTCGAATCCACAGATATCTTTAAGTTTTCTCTCAGTCCCATTGAGCTCGAGATAACGAGGTTCAACTGCATATTTACAGTGGAAGCATGGGGTAATTTGTCTTAATTAATTACTCCTCCTTCCATTATGGTTTAATAATACACAAACTACACATTCATGCCATGTATGTATTTATATTTTTCAATTTTGCAGGTTTCTCTGCTAAGTACATGCTTGTGTTTTTATGTCAAAAGGTTTCTCACCATGTGTCATTTTTTTTTTTTAAAGGAATACAAAAAATGCTTTATTGTAGATAAGTACATGTATATATACTTTACATTTAGTTTACTGGACACATCACAGACTTTTGACCAAGCAATTTTTGCTATGACAATGTATACTTTTAATGCTGCTGTGATATCATCTATATTTTTATAACATTAATCATCTGTAAACTAGTTACATGTATGTATATATTCACAAAATGTTTAAATTATGTAAAAAAAAATAAAAAATTACTTAAATAAATTTCATATGCCATTTGCTGTATTATATGTAGTGCGACATTTTTACATCAAGAAATATGATATTGTGACGGAGTCAATTATATGTATCTGTTGAACTGGTAACCTTGAGAATTGAACCAGTAACCCTGAGAATTGAACCGGTAACCTTTATCACGACAATAAAGTGCCCTACCAATCGAGCTGAAGAGCTAGTAGGAAGGCCATATGTCTAACCTCTACCACACAATATTCTTCAACATGTATTTTGTAATATAACGTAGTTCAATAGGGTGTCGGATTTTAAAAATACACCTGCAATTTGTTAGTTGCAGTTTGGCTTTCATCTTCACTAGCCAAGGATTTATGTTCCACTCTCTAGCAATGATATTTGGCCAGGGGTTATGAATTCACAATTTTGAAATAAAAATATTTGCCATGGTAGTGCCTGGCAAACAAACAGAATTGATGTTATTCAATTAATAGGAAACAATTTCATAGAGGGGGAACATGATTTTTATTTGTACAAACTGAAATTTTTTTTATGGCAGTAAACTTTAGTTAATAACATTTGATATATAATAATTATTATATACTCTGTAGCATAATGGATGGTGTTTGCTCATCAAGAGAGGGACCCCTGGTTTGAGCCAACATTAACTGCCAACTATTTCAGTTTACTTGGTAAGCATAACAAATTTGAACAATACAAAGAGGAGATAACTTGCCTCTCTAAATCTGTGTTCTAGACAAAAATAGTTTGCTATAGTGTGATGGTCACACAGATTCAATCACCAGTGGCCAGATAGCTCAGTTGGTTTCTATACTGTAGATTCTGATTGATTGAATATTATTTTATGTCCCGCTTGAGAATTTTTCACTCATATGGAGACGTCACCATTGCCAGTGAAGGGCTGCAAAATTTAGGCCTATGTCTGGTGCTTATGGCCTTTGAGCAGGAAGGGATCTTTATTGTGCTACACTTGTTAGAGAGCCCCAAGTCTGGTCCATTGCATTTTCTCCATTCCTGTTAAAAGTTTCTGCCATAAACTAATCCCTGGAACTGACAAGTGAAAATGTTGCCAAGGAATAAACACCCTGGGTTGATGGATTCAAAGTGTAAAGACATTTAAGGAGGGAGGAGTGTAGTGGTCAAACGGGTTTAATCACCAGTAGCCAGATAACTCAGCTGGTAGAATACCTGACTAGAGATTCAGACTAGGGCCTGGGTTCATATCCTGGTGTGGTCTATTGCATTTTCTCCCTTATACGCCCGTCTTATGACGTCCATCTCTCCGAAATAGTTTGTCCAGGCTATAACTTCTGACACTCTCTGTAGATTTAAACAATATTTCAAAGAATTGTTGCCCTGGACCAGGAAGTGTCATGACCTTGACCAAGGTTATGGTCAGAGGTCAAGGTCACTAATGCACATAATGGTTTAAACCTTGTCCGGGCCATAACTTTTGACCGAGTGCATGGATTGAAATAATATTTCAAAATTGTTGCCCTGAATCCAAGGAAGTGTCATGACCTTGAGCCAAGGTCACTGGTCAAGGTCGCACTGCACATGGTGGTTTTGACATTGTCTGGGCCATAAGTTTTCACTGAGTGCATGGATTGGAATAATATTTCACAGAATTGTTGTCTTGGGTCCAAGAAGTGTCAAAATCTTGAGCCATGGTCATTGGTCAAAGTCACAATGCACATAGTGGTTTTTACCTTGTCTGAACCATTAAGTTCTCACTGAGTGCATGGATTGGAATAATATTTCACAGAATGGTTGTCTTGGGTCCAAGAAGGGTCAAAATCTTGAGCCTTGGTCATTGGTCAAAGTCACAATGCACATAGCGGTTTTTACCTTGTCTGAACCGTTAAGTTCTCACTGAGTGCATGCATTGGAATAACATTTCCCATAATTGTTGGTCTAGACCCAAGGAAGTGTAATGACCTTGAGCCAAGGTCGCCATGAAAATAGTGGTTTTAATATTGTCCCGGCCATAACTTTTCACTGAGTTCAGGGATTTGAATAATATTTCACAGAACTGTTGCCTGTGTCATGACCTTGAGCCAAGGTCATTGGTCAAGGTCACAATGAACATAGTGGTTTTGTCATTGTCTGGGCAATGACTGGTGTATATTGCTACGTTGGCATTGCTCGTTAAGATAGGAAGAAACTAACAGGATTGAAGCATAATAATTGGTACTAGCATATCCAAGAAAGTGTCAATTCTGGGGAGGCTGGATGACTACCATGGAATTGTACTATGGGAAATAGGGGAAGTTAAGAGTGGTCAGTGCTAGAACTCTAGACTAAATCACTGTCTCCGTGACTTGACAATTACTGAGTCAGCCACTGGTAACCAAGATAAACAACACTCTCCAAGAATTCAGAGAGGAAGGGAAAATAAAATGTCCATCACTCCTGGGAGGATGAAGTATGTAACTGCAAGACAGGCCAAGAATCACAAGAAAAATTATTCAAGAATACCATAGCTTGCATCCATTGGACTAAAACCAGGATGTCAACCTGGAGAAGAAAGACCGCAATGCCCATTTGAAGATACATTAAAGTGGAAGTATGTCTGGATCAAACCAAGATCCTTGATATAACTGGACAACCTTAATGATGTCTCCAGACAACAAAACAGCTAGGAGCAAATATATCAGCACTTGGAAAATCCTTAAGAGGAAAGATGATTTTCATATGAATTTAATGCCTCTACAAGGAGGAATGGAAAGGAAAGTATACTTCAAGTACAACCTGCTTTTTAAAGCATCAGCTGCAGTAGCATAGTGGTTAGGATGCTGAAATTGTAACCGAGTGGCTAGATTATTGATCTGCCACCACTGTCCACATCAAACCAAAGAAGTAAACTTAAACATAGGTAATGATTGTTCCTTCACCAAGCACCCTGCATGAGAAGTGAAACAAGGCAACGCAAGTGTAGCATCCCCTCGCAACACAAGGTTTTTAAACAATAGTCAATAGTAACCTTTGACCTTGAAAATCAATAGGGTTTACCCTATCCATGAGCAACATTAATTTGTGAAAGGTTTGATGATTCTCTGATGAATGCTGTGTCTTCTATCTTGTTCACACGGATTTTCTGCAATAGTCAAGTGACCTTGACCTTTAAAATCAATAGAGAACATCCGTTCTCTATGGGGAACATTGGTGGAAGGTTTGATGATTCTCTGATGAATGATGTGTCCACTATCTTGTTCACAAGAATTTAAGCCAATAGTCAATAGTGACCTTGAAGATCAATAGGGTTCATCCTCTCCATGGGCAACATTAATTTGTGAAAGGTTTGATGATTCTCTGATTAATGCTGTGTCCATTATCTTGATCACAAGAATTTTAGTCATTAGCCATCTTGACCTTGAAAATCAATGGTTCATCCTCTTTCCCATGTCAAACATTATGTTGGAAGGTTTGATGATTCTCTGATGATGCCTTGCTTCTAACTTGTTCACAAGTGTTCCGGACACACACGTACACACATCCACGCGGGCTACATCCCTCCACAAAAACTATGTTGCGAGGGGAAATAAGTATGGTGGTAAACATCCTTCTGACGTGACCTTTTAAAAAAGCAAAACTTTTGTTTGTTTGCAAACTTTTGTCTTGAATTTGTCTATTTTTTTTTTTTGTTGTTGTTGCAAATTTCAACCAATGAGGAAAAAGTCCATTAAATGCATTATGGGATATTCATTAATTGCGCAATGTGCAGACATTACATGTTCCTTTATTGGGAAAATAGCTGCATTTGGTCCGTCTGAATTTTACACCATACACAAGGCTAAAAAAGGACAAGTGAATCTCGGTCTTGGTACTATGACTTCCTACTCGACTCTGATATTGCAACTGTGTGTGTGTGTTGTTTTATGATAAAAACCAAACAAGCACTCATTTTCTATTATTAAAATTTATTTTCTCTATCTTGTTTTTCATAGAAAAACATACTCCTCAACTTTGTAATCATTCTTTCAAATCAAAGGGAAGGAAAAAAAATGTAACAATGACATGCTGCAACATGGACATTTTTCTTGACGCACACTTTGTTCACCAGATTATTTTATGATGTCAAGTGCAAAATCTTAAAAGCACTTATTTAATGTTTTACTTCACTGAAAACCACCAAAGACATGTATGCCACCAGCTACATTATATAGAAGTGACACAGCATTCCATCACATCTATTGCAGCTCTGATGTTAAAGTGTACATCACGAACAATTCCAAACTTGACATGACCAATGACAATGCATGCTACAGTTTGTAATTTATTGTACATGTACTTATCTTAGCGGGATTCAAATTTTAGAGGGCTGGCTAATTTATAGTTGCACTACAAAATCTCTTCATCTACTGTCCAACACAACACAAAACAAGTGCTAAACCATAATTATGCAAAATAATGCATCAGGTCTGGTTGTGCCATTAATTTTAAATAGGCTAATATAAGTATGCATACAGTATTGAAAATGACAAGCTTTATACCAAATGTACATGCATACCGTATATACTCGCTTATAAGTCGGATTTTTGGAGTAAAATTTTTGGTCCAAACTCTAATGTCCGACTTATTAGGTGACGTCATAGTGAAATCAGTCATTTTTCTAAGTCGGGGCGAAATAATCAATGGTACCAATTTTGAAACAACTATGAAATTATCAAATCAGATCATCGTCCGAGAAAAATTTAGTCTGGAATAGAAATATAAAACATTATTGAAACACGTAAATGAAAGATAATAAGTGTAGACTTTGATCTGAATTGTCAACCACTCGATTCTGGCAAAAACGTTGAACCGCTTATTGAGGCGAGTCAAATGGCAAAAACTTCAAAATGATCTAAAAACCCATACCGGACTGTATAGGCGAAACGACTTATAGGCGGTATATAACGGTATACTGTTATTAATCGAAAAAAAAAACACTCAAAAGTTTGTAAATAATGAACATTCACAAGTTACAAAATTGTTCTTGATCTGTAACATGTACAGTACACTATTGTATGCATGTACATGTGTGCACTTAAATGTGCACAAAAAAGCACAAGAAGCCAAAGTCACAAAATACTAGTGATAAAAATCCTACATTCCCTTCCTTATTTCAGAGATACAGCTGTACCAAATTCTTTAACTTGTATTTCATGTGTTCATCTCAAATGTATTTTACACATTTCTGACCAAATTAAATATATCTCACTCTGACCTAATTAAACATCTTTGCTAGCCAACTTGAAGGGCTTTCAGATACTGTGCTCTCCTGACAAGGAGATACGTTTGGATGCATCAGACACTCTTAATATAATACTCTATTATAATATATTGGCAAGCCGAGATATTGAATGATCTTCCTTGAAACAGGAGCCCACTTCCTCGTCCAGTTTTGTACGGTATCGCGCCGTCAGTCGTCGCACACTTCCTCCATTTTCTTTTTGAGTTCTCGCTGAAACAGACTGTTTCTATCACTAAATCCTAGTCGACCTTTTCCAAAAGAATTTGGTCCTGTTGATGTTGGAGTTTCTCTGAACCAATGAAATAAGAATTCATTAAATTTAAGATGAAACACTAAATTGTTTTTATATTATGTATATTTCTTGAAAAAAAATTTCTAACAATGATAGTAGCTTAATTTTCTAGAGACTAAGAGCCTGCTTGTTCTGGATAAAGTACTATTAGTAATGCATGTACTCTTTGAGTTTCTCGAAACAAATACAAGAGGCCCACAGGCCTTATCAGTCATTTGAGAATTAATTAAAAGTATCACTATCCGAAAAGGCTACGAAATCTGAAATAATTTAATAACTTCCTGTTCTGCATAACTAACCTCAGGTCAAAATCTAAAATAGGAGGTGCACATTGGCATCTTGTAACAAACAATCCCTGAAAGTTTCATAGA
>CAJDSM010046578.1:0-16845 GCA_903981925.1 Ostrea lurida | reverse complement strand
CATCATGAGGCATCTATACATGAAATATCAAAGCCCTATTCCCTCTAGTTCAAAAGATATACCAGTTGTAAAGTTTGTTGAAAAAGTAGGTCAAAATTCCAAGACCCACTAGGTCAAAAAGTCTTTCGGTACCAAAACAAAGTCTTCATCATGATGGCATTATATTATTGTGAGAAATATCAAAGCTCTGTCCCCCTTGTTTCAAAAGATATAGCCCAGGTTTAAAGCTTTTTTCTTTAAGTGTGACGCCGATCGCGGGGTCAATGATCAACAGCTCTCTGACATTGTCCCGGCGGCATAAAAAAAAGGATACATAATCTAATGATGTTAATATTGTCAATGATAATCATTAGATTGGTTTAAAAAATCAAGAAGGCATCAGAGATGCTAAGCGAGTTGCAGTACAATTCTTCGAAGTTTTTTTTTGTCTGAGCAGCGTAGAGCCCATGAGGGCCCTTGGGTGTGATCTTTACCTATCCATAATTTATTAGATCTCCAGCAAAATTCAGACACGGTTAACTTGTGTTCCAAATGTTACTCAATACCAATTATACGCAGTATATAATAATTATCAATTTGGGACAGCACTAAATTCTAGTCTGACAGTGTGAATTGCCAGTTATTAGGTTGCAGGGCCTTTATATGATTATGTAATTAGACCTAGCGTGCAAACTAACAACACTTTTGTATGGCACATGTCTTACAACAAGCCGTCTTTCGATAACAGGAGTCTATGTAAAGTGACTAAATGACGTCCTTAACAGGTGACCATAAGGTCCCGTGGGGTTATAATTTTGACACGGTTAATATAGACCTAGTTACAAACAAACATACTCTTTTTACATGTCTTTAGGGTGACATGAAACGTTTGACAATTTTTTGCCTATGAATTAGTCATAATTATAATGTAAAGATGGCCAACAGCCTAAACCACAATACCTTCAACTGTTATTTTAGGATTTTTTTTGAGTGTGTTTTATAGAAACGGAAAAAATACATTTTTGGTCCTAACCCTCCATTACATAACAACCGTAATGTATTGAAAAGTAAGGCAAAAATGGTATAGTAGATGAAGGACAATGAAAAACAAAATTCTATCAGTTGTACTTTATTATTAATCTTGAGAGAACAAGAGCATTTCGACAACGAAATGTCAGTAAAAAATCCCAACGTCTCTTTTATTCGTTCACACGGTACAGTACAAATCCACTGTCGAATAATATGCTAATCGGAGAACACATAACTAATTCACTAACCCAAAAATTGAATGAAAATGTTTGCAAGAAAGGAACACATTAAATTTCTTTTTCTAAAACCTTGTAATAAATATGTCCTTTAACAAGAGTTACCCTTCTTGAATGTATAGGAATAAAAAAGCAAGGAACATTTTGATCACAATTTAATAAATTTCGAAATCTAGTTTTATCTATGGCTTTATCTGGACATGACAGAGGTTGGCATTTTTATTACTAAAAATACTTTCAATTGATTTATTTTGAATAAAGCTTGGGATACCCTTTAAAATTAGCCCTAATGACTAACTAGAAAAACCATGTGATGTGGCCACATCACAGAGGGCCCCGCTGGTTGACCCATTAATAGTAGTAGATAGGTTTAGTTATCCTCTGATGAACTTCGACTGACCTTTATATCCATTCAGATCTCGCAAGATGAACGTTTTTAAGAGACAAATAGTCAATAATGACCCTGACCTTTGATACAATGACCTTAAAAATCAGTAGGTTTCATTCTTTCTCCATAGGCAGCACATTTGTGGAAGGTGTTGATAGATCCTCTGTCGGATCTGCTTGTGTACTTTAACTGTTTCACGTGATTTTTAGGCAGTACTCAATAGTGAGCTTGACTTTTGACCCTTGAACTTGAAAATCAATATGGTTCATCCTCTCTCCATAGGTAACATTTTATGGAAGGTTCAGTGATCCTCTGATGAATGCCATTGCTTCTATCGGTTCACAAGATTTTAGCAATAGTCAATAAAAGACCTTGACCTTTGAACCCTGACCTTGAAAATCAATAGGGTGCATCCTCTCTCCATGGAAACATGTGTGCAAGGTTTGACTGATCCTCTGATGAATACCCTTTCTTTTATCTTGTTCACAGAGTTCCATACACAAACACACAGACACACACACATACAAACACATCACAAGTTCATGGACTCGCAGCAGTAGCTGATATATTCTCTCCACAACTAGTTGCGAGAGGATAAGATAATTCTAACACTCTCCAAAACTGTCATACAAGTTTCTGCAAACATTTTTGAGTTACTCCCTTTTTTTATAAAATAAAGTTCGAAACTCTAAACAGAAAATCAGAAATTTTCCTAAATTGAAAGATAGCTTGCCTCTATGGAGGTATAGCACTTTCCTAAGTTTCAATCTGATTATGTGAAAAGGTTTTTTCCAGTTATTTGTGCGAAGTGAAAAACATTTTTCATGAAAAAAGTTCCATATCCCTGAATCAGAAATTTCAAAATCAAAAAGGGAGCTTGCCTGTATGGAGGTATCACACTTTGTAAAAGTTTCAGTCTGATTAGTCAAAGTGTTTCAGTTTATAGCGGCGAAAACTGAAAAAACACCATTTTTTAGGAAAAAAGTTCCATATTTCTGAAACGGTGAAATCAAGAAATTTTCCAAAAATCGAAAGGGAGTGACCTCAATGGATATGTGCACTATCCTAAAGTTTCTATTTAATTGGTGCATAGCCCTTTTGAGTTATTCGTGGCGAAAACTGTTTCGACTTTTTCATGAAAAAAGTCAAATTTCTAAAAACGTGAAATCAGAAATCTTCCAAAATCGAAAGTGAGCTACCTCAAGGATATTTACACTGTCTAAAGTTTCATATTAATTGGGCAAGCCCTTTCGAGTTATCGCGTGTGAAAACTGTTTTGTGACGGACGGGACGGACAAGGCTGATTACTATAGGGGCTCCGCGCATACTCGGCGGGGCCCTAATTAATCCAAGTTAAAAACTAGGTCCGTATAGACTTATCGCTTATATTCGCCTCCAACATTGAACCCGACCATATACCAAATATGAAGGGAAAGACTGGTAAATAGTCGGTTCAATGTTGGAGGCGAATATAATCGATAAATCTCAATTTTGTGCGGTTCCTAAACTTTTTTCTTCCTCGACTAAAATTGTTAAACCGAAAGTAGACCGTGTTTCAAGCGGAAACACGTCACTTACTTATAATATGGACGAACGTTTCATACTACCTTAACAAAATGTTTTCGAGTAAAGAGTTATGAATATTGAATAGTGACAATAAATCGTCCGTACAGGCCTATGTTTAGAGATTATTTTCTTTTTTAATATTTTACAAAGTAATGAACATTCATAAGTAGTGTTTTTCCATTCTATTTCTTTCATAGGTTTTACAAAAATCTTGTAAAATGGGAGTTGAAAGAGATGTAAGGGAGAGAAAGGACCGACAACTCTGTGCAAGAGAATGGCTCAGAACAAGTCACCAAAGGTTACACAAGTCGCTGTGAAAGGGTACAGCACATAATAAATACAACTAGATCATCATTATATCAACCACATTCATTCATGACGTGATATGATCAATTACATGCCGGGTATTTGCGAGTGATCTAGATCTAGTACAAAACCAATTTAAGTATTACAATACACTGATACAGTACTTTTAGTTTTATTGTTCATGATTTACCATAAAACCCTTTAAGTACGTTAAAACACATGGGGTCACAGGTGCTTGGGTCTTATAAATCTTACTCAAGTCAAAATTAACATAGTATAAGGTAGATGTGCGTTCATATATAAGTTCCAAGCATCTGTGAGTCAAAACAGAACTGTTTCAACTTTCTGCTGCACAATGCCATTCATTTTTTGGTAAATAAATATCGCTTAAATTGAACCTAGAGATGTATTCACAAGCCAAGAATTAAATCATGAACTTTTACCAATGTAACGGTAACATCGTCAGCAGATTCGTTACATATGCTAACATAAATACTGTAGTCTTAAACATATACCTTTTTTATAAAAACGAACAAGTACTGAAGTAGATTCTGATCAAACGAAGCGCTCAATTTTACGAGCCTGCGCAGTGCCGTGAAAGAGAGAAAAATAACTTGATCCCGATCCCGACGATTTTGTAGTTGAACGAATTTTTTTTTTTTTTTTTTTTTTTCCCCGGTAATCTTTGGGGTTTTGGTGCATTATATATGTATTTATTAAAGGTTTTAATAACACGTGCTCGTGTTTATATCTGTAATCTATTGGGTAGCCTGTTACGTGTCACCGGATCAGGTGACATCTAAATATGAATTCTTTGCACGGGTGTTAGTGAGTAGATTTTGAAAGCCATTCGAAGGTTTTTGATTTATCATTGATTTGTAGAAAGAAAGACAAACTGAAGGATTGTTTTGTGAATGTGTGTAGAATTAATGAACTGAATAATTAAACTGCACTTTCAGAGCGCTTCATATCCTAATATACGTGTTTGTGCATATTTTATAAATTACTGATTTATGTTCGATTAAGTAGAACGAATAATTTAGAATATATAAAGCCAATCTGATTAAAATGTCTACCACTTTCTCTTTACTTGTAAAAAATATTCTAATGCAAGACATGATTGTTGTTTTTTTTTTTTCAAAGGGCGGGGGTTTAAACCCCCGCAACTGTCCCATTGAACCCATTTCAAGATTCTTTATATCTGGATAGCTCTTGCTGGAGATTGTCATAAAATTCAACTATAGAATTATAGTCGTCTCCGGATTAGTTTCTGCTTTGTTACTTGTAGAAAATCCATTCATGTGTAGTAATTTAAGCTTTAATCCTGTATGAATCATTGGCAGATCTAGAGGGGGGTTGCAAACCCCCCCCCCCCTTTGATTTTGTAGAGGAGAGAGAGAGAGAGAGAGAGATGAGAGAGAGAGAGAGAGAGAGAGAGAGAGAGAGAGAGAGAGCGGGGGTTGGCTTGTTTTCTTTCCGGATACAAATTTTGCTTTCGCTTCATTTTTTCTGTACATAATTCTATTTGGCTATGATAAACTAATATAAGTTTAGAACTGAAGCCTGCATATCTATTTTGCCCCATCTTTACTAATTATTCTGTTGAATGCGCATGTCTCAATTTCGATAAGTTCCGCTTCTTTACTTCATAAAAATGCGCCCCTATAAGTTTGCCCCCCCCCCCTCCCTTCATTGTTTTATTAAGCCTTTTTGTAAAATTATTATTTTGCTTGTCGCATTAGTAGAAGGTTGCCCCCCCCCCCTTTGCCGTTTGAAGGTTTATGTTACATAATTTAGAAGTTTGCCCCCCCCCCCTTCAAAAACAGTCGTCCCCAATGCATTCAGTTTCAAAGAAGCATGATAATATCAAACATGTGCACCAAGAAGTTTTCTTTAACAATAAAACCAAGTTTATGTTGGCTGTGTGTGAACCTTATCATTATGCTCTCTCTCTCTCTCTCTCTCTCTCTTCTCTCTCTCTCTCTCTCTCAATGGTTTCATATATGTAATCTGTAGTTTTGATTTCATGTCATGAACACAATTTGATTGAAATAAATGTATGAAACCTAAAAAAAAAAAAAAAAAAAAAAAAAAAGTTTGTTTCATCCTTTTCACACAATTAATTTGTACATGGATACTGGACCTATACATGTTTGAAAATATACTCAGCAACATATCCTCTAAATATTTGGATCAAAATTGAAATGAAAAAGATACCGGGTTTAACGCAACATAGACAGGTTTGGTGGAGTTCGAACGCGGGTTCGGTTTTTGAACATTGAATCCACTGTGCGGGTAAATATCTCGGGAGATATTTCCCTAAATATTGCAAATATCAGAAAAGTGATGTGCTCACGGGTTTCGGAGAGTCCTTTCTATCTACTTATATTATGTAATGAAAGAACTACACTATAAAAGTCCAGCGGGAACATTCGTGGACAGTGAGGATACCATCCCAGTTGGGCAAACACGGACCCCTCAGGCCTGGATATACCAGAGGTGGGATCAGGTGCCTAGGAGGAGTTAATTTCTGTGACCCTCGTTTCCACAGAAATTAAGGAGGAGTAAGCATTTCTTGTCGACCGGTCACACCCGCTGTGAGCCCATCGTCTTGATCAGGGAAACGAGTAATCCGTAGTCAAAATCACTGTATATCAATTGGTTGGTTGATTATTTGTTTATCAGGATTTCTTGTTAACATATTTTGTGTTCAATATCATTGTAATCTTTTCAAGAAGCTGGGGAAAAAAACCAAGGATCCATGTAATGGGCTAAATCGCTTACCTGGGTATTTTGCTTTTCACTCGTATCGAGACATCACCAGTTGTAGGTGAAGTGCCACAGATTTAGACCTTACTATCTTTAACGCACAGGGCCGCAGCAGCGAGGGTTCTTTAACGTGCCAATGCCTGCCATGACCCAAACGGAGCCAAATAGCATACTTGATTCTGCCAACCCGGCGCACCCGGGTAATGCGATTGTGAGCCGCAACTGCGCACACATCACATCGGGCGAGCCGGTTGAGCCGAAAAATCTTGGTAGGCGCAGCCGGCTCATGATTGTATCCATGGAGACGGTTGTAGCGATAGTGGCTTAATTATTCCGAGTCAATGTAGGCTATTTAATTCAGGTACTCTAATGAAATAAACATAATTTGTAAAAATTTTAGCCTTTTATGTGCCAAAAAATGTTATTTAACATTTTCATTACTATATAATAATATATGCGCCGGGTCACTTGATTCCAAGTAGCTCAGGTATATCCGGCTCAGTTCGGTTCGCTGAAGCTAGTGACCTTAATAAGAGGAATGAGCAGATATATTTCCTAGCAAAGGCTAACAGAGAATTTATGTTGGAATTGAATGAAAACATCGTCTCATTATTAATCTAAATATTCAACTTAGAAATAAACTGTCAGAAGACTATGAAGTCCTCGCCTATTTGGGATTGGAGTGCTGCGAATATGAGCTCTCTGTTAAGTTAACCAATAGTAAATCATTATCAAACTGCATTTATTCCCAAGCCCGAGTCTTGTAAATTGACCTTGAATAGCAATTTTGCCAAACTTAGTACTCACTCTGTGTGGATCCAGGTTAGAACAGATCCTCAGTACCCCTTGCTTGTCATAAGAGGCGACTAAATGGGGCGGTCGTTCGGATGAGACCGCAAAACTTAAGGCCCCGTGTCACAGCAGGTGTGACATGATAAAGATCCCTCCCTGCTCAAAGACCATGAGCGCTGAGCATAGGCCTAAATTTTGCAGCCCATCACCAACAATGGTGACATCTCCATATGAGTGAAAAATTCTCAAGTGGGACGTTAAACAATATGCAATCAATCAATATGTATACATATAAAGGAAATTTTCATCAATATGCTATCAATAAAACCAAAGTACAATACATTATGAAGACTTTTATTAATAATGAAATGTACGCATCAAATAAGTTTGTTCCAAAAATCAATCAATTGTTCGATTCTTTGCGTTAAAGATTTAGAAACATTCACCTAAATTGCAAAATTCCTGTTTAGTATTGTGCATGTCAAAACTGAGACATTACATTCTACTTAATGAGCACCATTGCAGTGTTCGAAACTGGTTGAAACATTGGTATAGGCCAAACATAACACAGATACCTCACCAAACTGACATAGACTGCAACATTGAATAAAATAACACAAATCTAATTCACTGTTATTTATTTCTAACATACTTAGAAAGTGCAAAATGGAACACTGGTTTCTCCGAGCATGCTGCAATTTTTACATCACAATTCAACAAGAACTTGTTCTTATTCTTTATCTACATATTACTATTTTTTGCTGTATTTTGAATTACTTAAACCTAAGAAAAAATGGGCATAGACAATTTGGTCAGTCTCATTTACAACTGGCAAAGATAGGTGCAATTTGACATAGTCATGATCTATGGTTAATTCCAGACACCGTGTTAACGTCAATTCGTTCACATTCATTATATCACAAACAGAGAAATACAAGTACCCTATTGTTTACTGATGCTGCTAATCCCATAACAGACATACTACCTACAAAGTCTGAAGTGTAACAATATTATGGCACAGGAAACTATCAACACTAATGCTGAAACAGATCTGGAAACTTAATGGAAGAAGAAAAAATAAAAGGAGTTTACTTTTTGATTAAAATTGTTTCAATAAAAATACAGATACTCCTGTAAAATAGTGAGATCGGTACAGCATTCTGTACATAACATAATAAGACACCCCTTGTAGCTAATCAATCAACTCTAAAAACCTACATCAGCTGTGATTTCCAATCCAGAAAATGTTAAAAACTTTTTGTAGTTCCGAAAGTAATATACTATGTATGTACTGTAGAAATTGTGAAATTATTCCAATTTTCTGTTGTCTTACAACTCACTGTGCAATACCAGTAAATAAAACATTATCTGTCAAAGAGGTGTCGTTTGTGCATGGTATTCATTCCAAGAGTCGTACTCTATAATCACGGCAGCTAATTTCTCTGATAGAATAAAGATATGAAAATTATACATCTCACACCGGATAAGCTTTCTCAATAAATTCAAATTACATATACATGTAATATCTATTTGTGGCAGCAATTTTATCTCTCTAACAGCTTTTAGAAGTATATAAACTCAGATCACATGAAAATATGTTAAATGCACAAGTGCATTATGACAAGAAAATTATTCATGAAACACATAAAATCTTTTAACAACTCATACAGTCAAAATCGACTATATTGAATACAGTAGTCATTCAGAATAAGCATACAGTGTATATAAAACTGCATATGTAAAGAAAACCAAACAGTAAAATAAGGATTAAGAATGGTACTAAAAGAGGAAATCAGACCAATAATTCTGAATTATACTTTGTAAATTTTACAATTCAATACTGTATATATATAAACTTAATCTAGATTGTGCTAACATATCAAAATACTATATAACATAAAACACAACACATTATTCCTATACCTTACCCAGTTCACATGTACAAATCTCCATACATGTGCAAATACACGTTAAAAATTGCGAGTGTGCACAAATATGAACATACACTACCTATTAAATGTGTGCAGCACAATGCTGTATGTGGCATAGTAGGCATACAATTACTTATGACCGAAGGAGACAGTCCGAGACACATATTTTTCACACTTAAGACATGTACTACAGTCTCTATGCAAATGTTTATTTTTTGCATTTGTTTTTTTGTACACCTTATTTAAAATGTCAGAACAATTAAGTTAAATAGTCAGAACAATTAAGTTTTACAGAGAACAGTCAGCAAACATTTAACAAAACAACCTTACACAGATACTTGAGCAAATCTATTTTCATACGTATATATCAAGAGTATTTTGCACATATTAATACATGTACAAGCATGTTTCATGATTTTCTGGTGATAATTACCCTTAGTTTATGCAGTCAGAGTAATGATATTATTTCCTAGGTCATATATGACTTAAAAACAACCCTTCTTTCCTGATAAATCCATGATGAAATTGTATTTAATTCCTAATCCATGATAAACAACAGGTGGGGTGGCTTAAATGCAGGATTTTCATTGAAGATAATTTAGTATGAAACCATATAAATGTTACAGTAATGGAAGTTGACAGAAAGAATAGTTGGAGAGGAAGTAAGACTGTTGATTACGTGAACTTTCACTCTACATGTGCACTTAACAAAAACATCATCAACATTCCTCCAGCAAATACCAATATATGGACCAGGAATCTAGCATGGATTACTAAATGAACAGCAAATACTCATTAAGATATTTCACATGTGTGCAGTTCTCAATATGCACATATGTATGCAAATTTTCAGCATGTGAACAGGATAACTAAACATGATGATAAAATAAAAAGTAAATTACAACAAGTTCTTAGAAAGCATTTCCAAGTCTTGTCCTTAAAGTTTAAAAAAAAAAAAAAATGTTTACATTTCACAACTATTGCAATGATGTATTTCCTAATTCTCGAAGAGTTATGGCAATACTGGGTTTTTACACCAGACTACATTGTTTGTTTTCTGCGTTTTCAGGTTCATTGTCCTGCACAGTCTTCCTCTTATCAGAAGCCTTTTTACTTCGATTTCGTTTGGCGGGTCGAGATTTCTTCTTGCGAGGGCAGATAAGCAAACCATCCCCAGAGTGGCTGCTATGGCTGCTACTTTGAGACGACGACTTAAGAGAGACAGAACTGTTGTTCCTTTTCACCTCAGCTGAATGCCAGTCATTATCACAGATTTCAGAACTATCATTGTATGTGGGAGAACTTTCAGAACAACCATTAGAGTCTGGAAACAAAGGTCTGGGGGGCCCATCAGAAATTTGTTGATTCCTAGATTTTAGTTCCTCAATGAAGGATAACTGTCTTGCAGGAGCAGACGATAATCTTGCGTTTTTATTGTAATTCCCATTGCTTTGATCATTGCACAATTTTGACTTTGGTGATTGTCTTCTGTGTTTCTTCAGCTTGGTTTCTCCTCCTCCTCTTTTGGCTTTCGTGGCAGATTCAGTGGAAGAATTTAACATGGAATTATTGTTTCTTTCTAGGGAGGATAGACTTTGGGGTGAATATGGATGATCATGTTGAGAAATAGGACTGAACCTTGCACTACTTTCACACGAACACTCGCCAGCATCAGTGGGCATCACAAGGGATGAACCATCGCTGGAACCACAGGGGTCCGAGACACCATGGCTGGACAGAGTTTCTGAACGAGTCAACCTTGATGGCATTCTTCCAGAACATGGATACTGAACATCGTTGCTTAAAGCACTCTCTTCCACTGTGGGCAGTTTCTTTTCACCGGTCTCTGAGCAGACGGACAAGCCAGAGTGAGAAGACTGAGATTTCTGAAGTTTTGGATAATTGCTCACACATGAATAACCACAAGCAGAGTCAGAAGAGTCGGAATTCTGGTGTAAAAGTTTGGACAACCGTAAGATTCTAAGATTTTGGGAATCATAAATTTGTTCCATTTTTCTTATATTGTCCTCTGCTTCCAAAACAGAATCATTCTCTAAGACATTAGTAGCCCCAACACCCTGGTTAGGACTGCCTTCCATTGAGTTATTGTATGAGGAATGGGACACCCCCATACTCCTGGTCTCGCTGCCATGGAAGCTCACTTCATCCACTGACGAGCCATCCTGCACTGTATTGCTTTCCCTCCGAGAAGGTGGATGGGATCTGTTGGAATTGAAAGAGGAGACCATGGGCAAAGAATCGTAACTATGTCGGCTAGTTTGGACATACCGATCGGCATGGTTTCCACTTTCTGTTGACAAATCATCAGTATCACTTATTTCTGCAATATGGGGTGGATGAACACGTCTGCTTCCCGAGAGTGGCACTCTCGGGCGGTCCTGGAACTCAGAAGTGGTGGTGGCAGTGGAGGTATCTTCCCACAGCTCAAATAAATCAGGAGAAAAATTCATTTGATCTGTGTGTCGGTTATATGTTGGTAAAGTCTGAGCACCACGTTGAGCTTGTCTACTCGGTCTTTGCCATGGAAGATAAAATCTAGACCTTCCTTGTCTCTGCTCTTGAGCATTCGGATTTGAATGAGGAGGACCTGAGTTATGGTCTGAATACCCTGGTAAAGAATGTTGTCTGTGCAGGATCTGATTACACGAATTTGAAAGCGTGGGAGCATTTTCTGCTCCTCTACTATATGCTGAATTTTCACTATCCTGCACTGTATGGGGTGAAGCCTGACACCCTATGTTGTTGTTGTTGTTAGGACAGGGTGAAGATGCATTGTTGTTATTGTTAGACGTGTCCACAGCCTCATAGGGTGGGGGTGCCTCCCTTGGGAACACTTGGTCTTGGGGCTTTGGAGGGGTGTAAGGGGGTGGAGGATCATCATAGGAGGGGCACTCAAAACCAAAGATTTCTGGAGAGAAGCTATCGACGTCCCCTTCATCAAGCCTCTCACGCCGTCTGCTGTCTCGGTATCCTGAAATGTTTTATTTAAAAACATACATTGAGGAGCAACAACAAAGCCTCTAAAATATTACAAAATAATATTGCTTTAATAAATGTATTGTATTCTTGCATGGCATAGAATAATTCATTTCTAAATAGAGGTTCTTAAAAAAAAATCACCAAGTGGATTTCAGTGTCTCAGTAATTGCTTTTTATCTTCTGTCTTTTTTTTTTTTTGGGGGGGGGGGGGGGCAAGTGCAGTTTAAGCAATCATTTTCCCAAAACTGTTCATTCTATCATATCATCATAATATACACAGGTACTTGTGCCTGCTAAAGCTTTCCTAACAAAACAACAGTTTATCCTGTTTGTATAATATAATCAGGCAATTTTCAAAACTTCATTTGTATTACTCTAATTTTATACTGTTTAACTCAGTGCAGAGAGGGGTATTCCCAAATAAATGATACAAACTCAAACCAAAATAATATGTTTTATCGAAATGAAACCGCGAAACTAAAATGTTGTATTTTATGAGTATACATACGACGCATGGCCTGAAGAAGTCTTCGTTGTCTAAGGCGATGACCCATAAAGAGAAGAAGAGCCAGCACAAGGAATGAGGTGATGGTACTGGCTACTAATCTCAGGCCTAGAGTGGTCATGTTGTCACTGTTCCCTGTAATCACAACACACACTGTACAACATGAGAAAAAGATTGTTCCGAGTTCACTTTTCTGAAATTCATCCAATACAATATTTCATCTAATTTTTTTTTTATTCCAATACACACTATTCACCACAACACTGTGCCTGAATGAAAGCAATTTTTTAAAAAATGTATTGGCATCCAGAGTCTCGTAAAAATTTAACTGTAGAGGAAATCAAATCCTCACCGTCATCGTTATTTTTCCTGGTTGGGTCCGTCGAGTTGACCGCGGGAAGGATGTTGTCTTTACAACTGAACTTGCAGCATGTTCCCTCGACCATGACTGCATCGACACAGCCCCTGGGAGGGATACAGGACACGGACTTACACATGGTGGGGAAGCCATCACTACAGGAGCAATAGTAACAGGGATCAGCCTTGGGCTGGAAGTCTTGGCCATTGGGAATCTCTGCTCCAAAGAAGTCTGTACATCTCAGTTCAGACAGGGCTGAAAAACATATGATTAGTGACATTTATTATGCCTCGTGATGGTTTCCCTAGTATTCCGGTATACTGTGCTGAAATCTGTACACTATCACTACCATTTTTATGTTTTCACGCTGCCCTGACTAGGAATTGTATCCAGGAACTACAAAGTAATCGCATTACGGACTGAATTCTGCAGACCCATTAGTATGCTAAAGGATATAATCTTAGTACCATGCCTAATAATGTACCGTAATTTTGATAATGAAGAGGTTATCAACAAAGTTGTACAAGTCAACATACACCATTCATAGAAAATGTCCAGATATGGGTCAGATCTTGGACTGATACTTTAACTAATGAGATTGGATCTTTCAGGAATACTTAACAAATTTTACTGTTTCATAAGAATGAGAGCTGGTGGAGAAAGACAGCTACCATAATAAATATACATGTATTACTCTTATATTTTGTGTGAACTCGCACTAAGCCAAAATAATAGTGAAGATTGTGACACATACTGCAATGCTTATTTTGTAATGAAATCATAATTGAGAACCTATAAAATTTTTGTTTTACATGTACAATGTTATAATGTTACTTTGTACTTAACCATAACATACATGTAAAGGAGTCTTATCAAAATACACATCAAAACAAATTCTGAGTGAATTTGAATTAGTCTTTAAAAACTTGAGGTTTATTATTGATAAGTATCTTTTAAAGCAGGCTATACAATATGAAGACTCTTCTTGCAAAGTTCCATTGTCCAATTGAAGATATTATCTGACATATATATCATCTATAAATGATTTGCTTTGATTTTTGCGAGTTGATGACCTTGGACTTTTTGAAGGCCTACAAACAATAATGTCATCCTACGTCNATGAAGACTCTTCTTGCAAAGTTCCATTGTCTAATTGAAGATATTATCTGACATATCATCTATGAATTATCATCTATAAATTATTTGCTTTGATTTTTGTGAGTTGATGACCTAGGACTTTTTGAAGGCCTACAAACAATAGTGTCATCCTACGTTATCGTCTCGGACTCTTCATGTGAATTCTCACATCTTGAATGTTACCATTTCTCATTATACGATTATATATATACAGGTAAACAATTAATACCAAAAACTGTCATACTTTAGTCATATTTAGAAGACTTTTCATGTGACGTTTTATTGCCAAAGTTGATCTGGAAACCATGGTATTACAAGGAAACTCGAGGGGGACAAAAATCATTCCGGCACTTCAAAAGTTTAATCAGTNCTGTCATACTTTAGTCATATTTAGAAGACTTGCCATGTGACGTTTTATTGCCAAAGTTGATGTGGAAACCAAGGTATTACAAGGAAACTTTAAAAAGTTTAATCAGTTTCTCTGCTGACTTTTCAAGTCTTTAAACCTTGTTTGCCTTTTTCTATGATATTGAATTTGGTCTTTCCAGAACACCTGGTCTACCTTCCAGTACTGAATACCCAGGTATATGATGAATGTCCAATTTAACAAGAGCAAAACTAATCCAAGATATTGAAATTACAAGTACAGATCAGCTGTAACAAAACTGATTAAATGAACACTCTTAATGAAAGGTTTACTAGTATGTCCAAACTGCGACTTATTGACTGTATTTTTTTATATTTTTTAAGCAATTAATGTTACTGAAAAAATGACCACCAGGCTGTAGTTTGTTTTAAATAACCTAATCACAAAAAATTACTTTGAAATTCAGACATCAGAATATTTGTTACTATCTACAATAGGGCTTAAGTAATTTCAAAGAGAAATGAGAACAATTAAAAGTAGCCTGTGATGACATATACATATGTGACTTCAACAGTCAACCTGGAAGTTAAATTATCTAATAAACTGTTCATCATACACAGTCATGACTTATTGTGCCTGATTTCATATTTCTAAGAGACAATCAAAACTTGTTTGGTACTTACGAATTATCGACATTTTCTCCGATATTTCTGTTCCACTTAACTCACTGGGTCAGTCCCCAAAAAGATTGTTTTTTCTATTTAAAGTTTGGAAAACTCCACCTTAATCTTCCTTTCATAAATAACTCAACAGTTCCAGAGGCTAGTTCTAAATATCTCAAATTAAATATGTACATACACAAAAGAGTGTCAATCCACCACAGAATAACATAGATAAGATCAGAGTTAATCTCTGGATTACACAATGTCTCCCCATGTCATCTCAAGTTCCGTCAGATTTCTCATTGTCCTTTTTCCACAAAAACACTTGGCTTACGTCCTGAACTTCATCTCTCACTGTGACACATCTGTCTCTATTGTTTTATCTTTTCACCAAAAATCTTGTAGTTAATTTGTAAGAAGCTTTATTTCTAACTGTCAGAGCTATAGATGAATTTTTCTGTTACAATCCACGGCAAGTGGACACAATTCTACCACACTGTGAAGAGGACAGTGGAAGACTGGAGATTATTCTGAACCAAAAGTAGTCCCTCTCATCTGAAGGCTTACAGATAGGGGCTGGGAAAATCTGGCTACAGTACAGAGATAATGGGGTGGATTCCTTTAGTTGGGTAACTCAGTCCTTTGTTTGGTATCTTTCTGGTCAAATATCAATGATACAGATTCAAGGCATGCTAGGACAGAAGTTAATTACAAAACATGTTACTCAATTGGAATCTTATTCCGTCATCTCAACTTTAAACCAATTGTGAAATCTTTTTATCAAGAGAAAATTAACTATTATATGTACTTGATGCAACTATAAGNAATTGTGAAATCTTTTTATCAAGAGAAAATTTAACTATTATATGTACTTAACGCAACTATAAATACCCCATGATATAACGTAGGGGGTATGAATAAATTAAAATATGAAACTAATGTTATATATTTTGCATGATATAAATATTAATTAAAATTTAAAATATGAAACTAATGGCATTCAAACACAGCATTTCAAAGAAAGCTTAATTACAGTTCTGCCAGAATGATTAATGGACTTAGCCTTTTTCATTATATAAGGGATGAAATGCCTTTGAACACCAATTCTGATATATGCTTTAATATTATTTGTTACTTCTAATGCCTTGTCTTCAATGATATTCTATATATAGGCTTCAGTCCTTAGGAATGATGGTAAGAGTTCCTCAACAGCACAACAAAGCCCATTTACCAATTTCCAATACTGTCTATGGAAGCAAATATGGTGGAAAGAATTCACATGAATTTCAATAACTTTTAAAGTGGCCTCTTAAAATTCCATCATTTGCTCAGGCCATTGTTTTAGTTATCTAAATATTTCTTTAATATGAAACACTTGAACACTGGACTTCATTCCACCTCGGGTTGAGGTTACCCAAGGTGCCATCTTGATTAATCTGCGATAAAATGTGGGGATTAAACTAGCAACATAAAGTTTAATAAAAATGCCAGGTGGTCATCTTGATTTGAAAATTTTTAAATCAGTTAACTTAGCAACACGAAATGTGATACTCTTTGTAAAACTTCACTGATCGTGATCATTTTCTCATGTCATTATATTTAGTTTAATACTAAGAAATTTACTTCAGATACAACAACTGCATAACAGTTTAATGATGTACTTTTACCTAGTTTTTTGCAAAGTCCAATTGTACAAAAAATGATAGAAGTGCTGATGAACTGATTAATCCCCAGTCATCAAAGAATTTCCCATTCATATTGATGTGGATATGAGATTATATCTACATGTATACACAAAGAAGAATGATAAGCCCAGTCAT
>CAJDSM010046576.1:1356-13440 GCA_903981925.1 Ostrea lurida | reverse complement strand
GAGAGGCTTTTAACGACATTAAACCGACATATTTTCTCTCTTCAAACAGGACCCAAAGCAGATAAGTCCTTCGCATCTGTGACATAAGTGACAGTGAATAATACTCTAAATTATAATTAATAATAAATCATAAACACCTTTCTTACTATTATGGACAACACTAAAATATTTCACTTTGACGGGAAGAGTAATAACAAAAAACACTTTGATACTGTCTTTCCCAGTTACTTAACGCTGATTCCCCGAATGTAAAGTCTAAGTTAAATACATATTAATCTAAATTTATTTACTAAAGTTGGATCACTTTTTTCCAAAATTACTTCAATAATTATATAATTGATATTTTAAAGGTTTCAGGAAGACTTGACGAGTGAACAAGAATATTCCTCACAGAACATCTGCAGCATTGGGGCCAAAGAACGTCACCTACGCGCCGCCATCCAACTCTAATGGTGACCAGAACCAAACCAATGATTCAAATTGTGAGAGTGAGACTTTACACCACGAATTCTTTTTTTAAAATGTATCGTTACACTGTATAATCTAGAACCTAGAAATCTGACCGCACAAGCTACAGAGATTTGCTCCATGCCGAAGAAATTGCCCTGTCATATTTGAATTTCCTATCAGAACTGTTTTGAAATCCACTTAATTAATATTTCACTAATCTACATGTAACAAAATGAGGACATTCTCTTGAATTTTACAAAAGCATTCATATTTGGGATCAAATCATGGAACTTAGTCCTAGCCAATGGTTTGCACTTTTATTCACGCACTAGGTTAATGATAATATTATTGAGAATTAATCTCCATGCCGATATTCTTTGATAACCGTGAGCTGATAGTTAGATATTCATATATATGCTATGATACTTCGTGGAGAACAACCGCGGTTTTATATTGAAAAACTACGGATTTTAGGGAGGTTAAACTATGCCTACTATATGCAACAAGATTTTACAAGACGACATATGATATATGGCTGAGCTAAATACATAGAATACAGGTTTAAAATTCGCAGCAAAACTTAGCGTGACGTGCAGGGTGGGTCTACTGACCAAAATACTTGTCAGTTCGTGCTCAGGCACTATACTCACACACACACCCCTGATTTATGCCAAAACAATAGAACATTTTATGCTGTTTGTTCGAAAGGGGGGGGGGGGTGCTTTTGCTTGAAAGATAGCATCCAATAGGACCAGAAATCTTGGAGTGAAGCCCAGGTGGGGCCCAGCCCCGGAAGTTTCCGAAGTTTTATGAGCTTTAAAGTAAACTTTAGGGTTTATCTACTATTATTCATAATACATACTACCAATTATGACACCCCCCCCCTAAAAAAAGGGAAGGGTGCTGCCCGCTCTAAATTCCTTACGCCATTATAGACTTCATTTCATTGTACCCCTATTCTACACGGCATAAATTATAAACCCCATAAGGGCATTGTACACAAAATCTGCAAAAAAACCAAACCCGTTTGTCAGTCCCTAACCACCACCTAATATAAACTGAAGTGCTTCTCTCGTCTCTCTCTCTCTCTCTTCCTCCTGTCTCTCTCTCTCTCTGGATATTGTACGTAATTCACAGGGCGGCTAACGCCAATGATCGACCTTGGCAAGTCTTAAACAGGAATTCTAAACAAGAATTGGAGGCAACACGAAAACAAGCTCTCCGATACACCAAGTTGGGACCAAGTGCCTCTAGGAGTAAACATCCCCTGTCGACTAGTCCACCCGCCGTGAGCTCACTGTTCCCGACTAGGCAAAGTAGCAAATCTGTACTCAAACTCAGTGTATGAAAATTGGCTTAACAATGTCGGACAGCTTCGTGACCAATGAAGCGTTAACTCTCTCGTGGACCCCCCCTTAAATGAACAATGCTGCAAAGGATAAAGGACGACATACTTGATGTATTGATTAGATATTTCTCAGATACCAAGTGTGTCATTTAGATTGAGCTGAATTTTGGAAGCAAGTATTGGTATATGGTGTTGGTTGCGTCGTGCACGTGTTGTGGTTGGTTGTGCAGCGCAATGGTGTGTGTGTGAGTGGATAGATTAGGTTGGATTATTTTATTCCTGTCGAGAATTTTTCCAATCATATGAGACACTCACCAGGTTGTAGGTGAAGTACGACAAATTATTTGTAGCCCCTACTTAGCGTGAGAGCAGTTGCAGTGGCGGTCCAGGATTTGTCAAAGGGGGGAGGGGTGGGGGGGGGGTCGTGAAAAAAAAGAAGCCATAAGCTTAAGGTCTGGATGAAGTCAAAGTGCCAGGGCCGGAAACCGGAATTTTCCATTGGCAGGTGGCACAAGAACCCAAGTTAAAGGGTGTTGTGGACCGTTTTAGGCCCCAGATGGCCAACGTGACCTGGTAGGGGTTCCAAGGGCGAACCCCCGAAAGCGAGAGAGTTTAGCATGGTAAGGAGGAGGCCCCCAGCAGGGTCCAGGACATCCCGTGAAAGGGCAGTCTAGAGTTGAAATAAGAAAAGAACATGGTCTTCTGGGGTTGAGCACGAAACAAACGCTCTGACCATGGAAGCCAGAGGTGCTTCAGGATTGAGGGAGTCGATAGCCCCGGGAAAGCGTAAACTGTAGCATTAGTAGTGTAAAAGCGGGTGGCAACAGCACCAGCACCCCCGATGACGCCGGAGGGGGCCCAAGCGGCGCGCCCCCGGAAACTCCGGAAGTAGTGGAGACGGTAAAGAGGGTAAGAGGGATTGAGCTAGATAGTAACAAGAACAAGGGGTCACCCACAAAAGAAGGGTTGGCGCCCACCCCCCGCAAACCCCACGCCAGGAGAGCGGGTGAGCGCAACAACCTCCCGATTGGAAGGCAACCCGAAAAGGAACACGGCCCTTGGGCGAAATTCAAGCCGAACCGCGTTGACAAATATCGCTAACCTGGTAGTTATGTTACGTCTAAGGACGGGCCAAATGTTAAAGCGCGGAATGATTCATGACATCCCCGTCCTGGGTCAAACTGGAATAACGAACAGCGATCTAATTCGGTCGTAAGTCCAAAAAGAATAACGAAAAAATTAAGGATGTTTGGGCAATTCTACGGGACCCCGGGATTTGGGGTGTAAAGGGGGGGTGGCTGACACGACCATAGATGTTGGGACCAGGCGGGGCCTTGTATGGTGCGAGTTAAGTAGGATGCCTCCACCCGACAAGTAGGTTAGATTTAGTCGCACCAATGGTACATTTCTAAAATCCCATAAAACTAAGCTTGCCCTTTCTTAGACAAGCCAGGCATGCTTGCGTCAGGTTAGGTGTCGATTGGATCGCGGCTGCACGAGGCCTCTACTGTCATTATGCAGTCCTCGAGGAGCTAGTAACCAGCTATCCTACCTGCTATGGTGTACATTGTCTCTACATTCTTGTAGTGATCGATTCTACAAAGGAGCGATAATGCCAGCATGACGCGGTATAGGTACGATATTTATTAACACGCTTAGTTTCAACGTTCGGACCAGATGTAAGCTTTTGAGGAATATAAATAAACGGGAACATATGTAATACTGTTGCAGGGGTATTATATGAGCGCTAAATCTGACGAGATTTAACAACATCATCATCATGCACGAGGCCAATTCCACTGTGTGCGACTATATATCGACCTATTGGGCCTTTACTATTACAAATATATCTACTCTTAATTGGGTTAACTCTATAATAGTTGTGAGATTATACTAGCGATTTGGTCCATATGCATTAACATTCTTTTTTAGACGGTGTGAGAATGCGTGTCCAAATTTTCACTTACATAGATATTTGACGGTACGGACTAATGTCTCAACACACGTATTACTTCTCGTCTTCTGAGCCTACAACGCGACATCACGCGTCGGGGTGGGTGAACCGGTCAAGGTAAGGCGGATTTTGTCTTACCTTCTCGATATGCTTCACTCAATCCTTATAGACAAATTCGCGTTTTGTAACGATAGGCATCTTCAGCGGCGTTAGAACCACCATAAACAGCTCTTTCTATGTGCTCGTACTCGTTTGTTTCATTAGGAAAACCTTTAGATTACGTGTTTGCATAAGAATTGAGCTTAACTTCGCCATTTTCACATACCTCATAATATTTCAGCTAATATTCGATTTACGACATGAAGTACTCTACGTTGTACTCATCATCTCTCTGCATCATTTCTCGTCAATTACGGCTCATATAGAAAGTGTACCAGCAGTTTTGAGCCTCTTCACGTGTTCATCATTTCTTATAACTGCTTTTAGGCAGGATTATATTTCTAGCCTTTTATCAACAGTATTAGATTCTTACAGGACCTCCCAATAAACATATATATACCAATTATTTCACAGCGCTGTTTGGATTCCTCTTACTCGCCACAGCGGATTGTGACGTCTCAATACCAAAACGTAAACTTGCACCCGATTTACTTTACACGTACCTCTTGTCGTGTACATCAGGATCTATCGGAAGCTGTGGAAAAGGTATACTCTAGGATATCACTGTGGCAGTTGAGAACATTTTGCTCATCAACTTTGTAGTTTCTTAAGCTCCATTAGTTATAAACATATGATGTGTGATAAATAACTTTTATTCTAGTTCAGATTGGAAAAAGAAGATTATCTCTCCAGACAATTACATACAAATAGGCGAAGTTTTGTGTATTTGACCCATTTCGTTACGGTTAGAGAACGTATCATGATATCCATCGATTACAATGAGAGCATAATTTATACTCGGATCGAACACTCCGACAGTAAATGATAGGAGCAGACAGGCAAGCGACCTCCTAATCCTCGAGAGGCAGATAAGTTGCTGGAATAGGTAATGTACGAGAAGATGTAAAACGTGTCGAGTAAAGAGCGAAATAACGCATACTTGTTCTTGACCGCAGTGATCACACCCAACACAGACTCAGACCCTTAGAGATACGGAAACAAAAAGTAAACGAGTGTTAATCAAGTACCACCAGATGAGGTCCAGAAGTCTTAAGTTAGAGATACGAAAACTGGATACAGTTATCTAACCACTGAAAGAGGAGTGATAATGAAAAGCAATAGTAGTCTAGAACTTTAAATGATGCATTCTCAGTCTGTACTTATGTAAATCGCAAAGTTACGTAACAAAGGTCACTCTATCAAGCGTAACCATATAAACTTTAGCGAAAATTAGGGCTGACTCTCTTATATGACTGATGGACTCACATCGTGAACATCCACATAGTCCAATTTGACGTGTTGAGATAATGTGTAATCCTGTAGGCGACTCCTCTTGTCTCTGATGACCTATACGTACTTGTGATCCAGTTATGTACTCAAGTTTTTAGTGACTTGGCGAACAGTTGAATGCAAGTGCATTGATGATAAGTTAGAAAAAATACGAGAAAAGGGTAGAAAAATGGTTTTCAATTTTCTGATAAAACTGACCCAGTGGGTTCTGGAGAAGAACATTTTGTTGTAGACATTGCTCATAAAACGAAATATCTCCCGACTACCCCGTGTTGCGGTTTGAGTTATAGGTGTTCTTATTTCCGCACTCCCGATCTCCGGTTGTGTGCATGAGTCCCTCTGCCAAATGGCACTCTCTCGATGATTAAAAAAAATATTTTCACGAAAAATCTCGTGCTACTCTTGAGTGATATTAATATCAATCGAGAAATACAGACATTTCTCAATGAACCCTTGGAAAATGTATCCGGTCTTATTTTATATCTCAAAACACAAATGAAACTATCCATCCCCATGTATACTAACAGATGAAGGATACCTGGCTTGAGCATACAGACAGTATATGGTATAGTTATGAATGTTTAATATGTTAATTATTATCTTGATTCAAATGGTGATTATTTCAAATAACTTACGATTTCGCTCTCTCCCTTATTTAGTCGAGACACCCACTCTTATCTAAGCCCGCCTGGTAGGAAGTACTCAAATGAGATGTTTATTCTGAGAGTCTCTAAATTCTTTGAGATAGCTAATCAGAACTGATATACCAGGAAAGTGACTTATATATAAACCTCTCATGTTTCTCGCTTGCTTTCCTGCTCTCTCTCCTCTCCTCTTGCTGTCTCCCTCTCTTGAGTATCATGAATACGTCTCTCTTCTCTTTTATCAATGCTCTTCTCATGCTCTCTCTACTCTTATTACTACTCTCACATGTGTGTCTGCTTACTCTCTAATGAACTATACCTTTGTATTGGCTGGCGTATCCTCTATCCCTGTTGATCCACCCAAATTTTAACTGTATTTGAAGACTATTTCAGAATTTATGATCAATGGACCTGTTAGTGATTGTTTCGCGCGGTTTACCAATTATGAAACACTGCGTTTAGGCCGAAAATATCTTAGGATTTACTATTGGTAATACCAATTGAATTTCTGTTTCTCACTTTTTACAAATCTCGACAGGATCGAGCCGTTATCAATTTTATTAATGAGTATCATGAGTGATAAGCGATTACCATGTCCTCGTACTTTCGCCTCACCTCAACTGATGTTTTCGAGAGGTAAATCAAAGTGTTGACTCGGTTGGAAGTTATTGTAGCCTTTTTTAAGAAATGGAGTATATAAACAAACGCCACAGTTGGAGGCTGCATATCTCCTAAATCCCTCTTCTGACTCCTTCAGGACCACGTTTCCAAGTGTAGCAGACCACAGGCAGTGCTTGTTAGATAGGACATAAAACACCCGCATTCTAGTGATGGTAGAAAACTTTTCGGCGCCTCCCCCGTATTGTCGACACCCATATACTTGGGTAATCCCCCGCGGGCAGCGTCATGAATATTCACGCAAATCCATATCTCCTCACTCCACTATACCGACACAGCTTTATTTCTTTATTTATAAATATTCTTGCTAAGTTTTCTAAGTTCTAAGGATATTGTTTTCACTGATTTTACGCACTCTTTCTGTGCGGTTATCTTTGTGTCGGTATACCTTCAAAAAGGAACTCTATTATTATATTGAATGACACCACTAATAACCTCGAAATAATTCGCAACTAGTGCCGTGTGTTCAGCTTTCGGAATATCAATAAGCCAACGGCTGTGTCGCGTCCAACTCAGACGCCGCATCAAGTGAGTGTTGCCATCGTTTACTCGCAAAATTTACTTATGAATATAATTGAATCATGAACTCTCGCGGACCATATATTATCATGAAAACAGCATAGTGTGCTTAAAATTAATAAACATGTACACAACTATCGGAAAACCAATAGAATAAGAATCTAAAAAATTGACATGCGATAATTGAGTTTAAAGATTAAAAAATTAATATCTGTCACCTTGACAGCTGCAAGTAAGGCAAGCCAGGCCAAGCATCCGTCACCACCTTTTTCGTCGTACTAATGTGGCCCGCAATCTATGAATAAGATATATGATGACGCTACACAAACAGTAACTCTATCAACAAAATAAGCCCGTATCTCTGCGTCATACTGGTCGTTCATTTTAATCCATGGATACAAATTGGACATGCAACACATACACGACATGGTGCTAGGAATTCTGATTTTCAAAGACAAGATGGCATACGTTGTTTGGATATTTATGTATGTACCTTCCTTAAATGATTTACCCTGGATTCTTTTCGAAAACCTGTTTGAAAACATTAACCTGCGTATGGAATTGGTTATGGGGGTTATCAATTTTTGACTGCTCGAACAAAATCACACAAATCTTAGATTTTGACATTTTTTTTCATAAATCCAAACCCTATTTTTTATCTTACAAAATGGAAAATAACAACCAAAATCAAAAAAAAAATTAGAAAACATAAATAAAATAACCATCATCTCTCAATCAAAAAGAAAAGCACACAAAAGAAAACGAAAAATACATATCTCTTACGGATAATAACCAGTCATTTAATTATGTTGATACTGGTCACGGTTGGTTCAGTGACTTCAGTGATAGATCTCTCGTCTCGTTGGACCGGTATATCGTGAGGTTGTAGTCACCGTTCGTGCCAGTTACTGTGAATGATAAATTATTTCAAAATTTTGTCTAAGTATAAAGGCAAAAGATACGAAACAGTGATCAATCTCCGTAAGCCTAAGTAGGAATACAAAAAACAGAGTTTTGGGCAAACATCGGACCCCCTGAAACATTTACCAGAGTTGGTGATCAGGTGCCTAAGAGGAGTAAGTAAGTCAACTTAAATAACAGTAGGGCAACTTACGTTGTCATATCATATATCTCATGAAAATGATAATAGATCTGAAGTTTGAAATTTCAAACATCTGCAACATCAAGCATTACAACTTTCCAACACTTACACGATCATTTTGCAAAAAAAAAAAAAAAATTACACTACTTTTTGACATTGTAGAAATAGGCGTTCGTCAACAGAAGTGAAAAAGGGAAATATTCACATCTAGTAATCAGCCATTTTAAAAACTAGTTGGTTAAATACCAGAATCTAAATCTACGCACAAGTTCTATAAAGTTGTATATTAAACAACCAAATTAACGACAAAGCGACATTATAGTCCAGGCAAAACAAATGAATATATTTCTGTTCTTGGTTCACTCTCATTCCATGGCAATGAGAAGATAAATGTCAATTGTGTTTCTTACTGTGATTTAATAACTGTATAAAATGAGAGTTTCCAAAAATGATAATTGTTACTATGTCATACATGCACCTTCAATAAACAAAAAGGCGAAGTGCTTGTGTCAAACGTAATCATAATCCAAAAAAACATATACAATATCGAGTGTAGGGCAACACGGGACCTCCGACAAAAGCAAGGTAGGATCAAGGTGCTTGTGGCAGGAGTAAGGCATCCTTTGCTGGACCGCACACACTATACATTGTCATTAGGGCGTTTTGAATACATTTCTGTACAAAACGAATTATAATTTGTTTCCTTTTATCATCTAACTTTCAAAACTTATTTACTCCATGTCGGCCTGTTCCTGTCTTCGTTTTTGCCGGATTGCTAATTTAGTGTATTTCAAATTCATTTCAGATTTAATTTTCATTTCAAAAGTGTGCTAAAAAATCCAATTATTACTTTACACAAGTGCGATATGAAATATGGATTTTTACTTTGTTCAGGAAAGGCTGCACATTTAATGATAAGCGTTGGTTGCCAGTGGAACAGAAAAACCTTTGTGCTTTCTTTCCCAAGGACCTTTGCAAAATACCCGGGGACACGTAACCTGAATATTCTTGCTAACTTCCCGGTAGTAGAGGGAGATATGTCAGACTGACGATCCAAAGTCACCCAGGACAAACTTTATTTAAATGTTTGTTAAAATTTCAAGTATTTTTGGAATTGAACTTTCATTTTGTTTCAGGACAAGCATACCATTTTAATTGGAATACTAGTAAGCTATATGTTTGAGAAAAATGACACCATATCAGGTTTTTCTATGATTATTGATTAGATAAAAACCACTGTTCTTTAATTTTAATGCCTGATTCGATTGTGTCTGTGAGTCAGATCAGTTGTCTCAAATGTTCCCTTAGTGCCTAAGTTGATTATTATTGTTGTGTACAAAAAGAATATTAATCATGAATTGTCTAAGTTCAATCATTAAAGTCACAATTCAAAAACGTACGAGAGCCCAATTGATAGTGATAGAGTAAACGATTGAGTTTCAAGATTAACGAGTATCAAAATAATAAATTTAAGGTTTATGTGTTCTCAATTCAATTTAAATTATGCGATGTGCCACACCAATTTGTAAATTACTTCTTCAGATTTTCAAGCAAAAAAAATATTTCTATCAACTATTTATTTACTATTTTTGGAGATAAAAGTATGAGGCGAGTGAAAACAAGAAATAATACTATATTTATTAGAATTAATTTTCGTAATTTCATTAAGCGGAACCGGCTTACAAATTAATAAAGATCTAAAATCATCAGATATCATTTGTCTACAACATTACACATATTATGTTGCATGCCCTCTCTATAATTCGATTTCGGGTCATATAGTGTTTGGTCTGTCTGTCCGTCGTCTAGCGTCTTGTCCGTGGTTGCATGGAACCTTAACATTGGTCATTAACATATAAAAAGGCCGAAAGTAGTAACAAAGTATCAAAACTAATCATAGTCCAAAAAACAGCATTACAAAATAGTCGAGGGCAACACGGACCTTTCGAACAAAAGCGAATGCAGGATCAGGAGCCATGGAGGTAGTTGAGCATCCTCTGCTTGGACCTGCGTCACAACCCGCCGTGAGCCTGTAGGTCGAAATATAAAGTAAACGGGGTTACCCGTCGTTCAAATCCGTTAGCATGAAAATGACAGTAACAAAGGCGTGAAACAATCAGTTAGACATATGACTTAGGATAATTTGTAATCCGCAAACAAGAGTCATTATAGCGACCGTAAATTGCGAAATTTATGCTTTTAAACGAGACGTTCTTATAACCCTGCAACATCAACGTTTGTGCTTATAGTTGTGCGTCTCGCTTTAAAAAAATCACCATTACGCACGGCATGCCCTGCGTATTCGAAATCAACTGAGAGACATGCAACCTAAGCAGGTGTGTGGTATAGATAAAGTGTACTCACGGTGCCTACTAATGTAGCATAACTAGATATCAATCGATAGCATATGACAGGTTAGTGATAGGAATTTCATTCTTTCAAACAATATTCCTTATGACACGTCCTTTTATTGATACCAACAGTTTGACTTTCTGTCCTTGACCTTGATTTTGACTTAGTTTTTCAAATATTTTACATTGTCCATAACGTTTGGAATGGTAAGTGATAGACCCATATTTCACATGTCGTAATCGTGTTTTGGCCAGCCCTTTTCCACTGACTTGGCAAATGCGGTCAAATGTTTCACAAAACACACCTTGTTCAATTTGTGTTTTGAAGAGACTACACAGAAAGAATAAACTTAAAACATAGTATGAATTTCAAGATCTGTGCCTTTGTCATTTGTCACCTAAGTGTATCAAGGTATCTGTGTGTTGTCATAAAAAGTATAAAACAAAAACAAAAACAATAACAATCCCCCCCCAAAAAAAAAAACCAAAGAACAAAAAAAAAACAAGAAAAGTAAAAAGAAAAAAAAAACAATAAAAAACAAACAAAAATTAAAAGAACAAAACCATTATAAAAACATAAATTTCAGACACATTGGGATTGATTTTAAAAATATTTCACTATATTCTTTGACCTGTACACATTTAACAATTGTAAAATCAGGCATGTTTATTACTTATTTGACTATTTTGAAATTTTCACCTATATTAAGTTTGTCGAGATCAATCACCAACACTGTGCATGTACTTATTATTCTCAATGGGTTTTTATCTATTAGCTCACCTGAACGAAGGTTTCAAAGTGAGCTATTCGATCACCTTTTGTTCGTCGTCTGTCTGTCTGTCTGTCCTCTGTCGTTAACTTACACATTTTCGACTTCTTCTCAAAACCGCTGGCCAAATTCAACCAAACCAGAGTAAATCATCCTTGGGTGAAGGGGGATTCAAGTTTGTTCAAATGAAGGATCAGACCCTATCAAAGGGAGATATCACAAAATGCCAAAATAGGTGGTGTCATTTAAAAATTCTTCTCAAAGAACCACTGGGCCAGAAAGCTGAAATTTATATGAAAGCTTTCTTTATATAGTGGAGAATCAAGTTTGTTCAAATCATGAACCCCGGGTAGATGGGGCCAATAGGGGGATCAAAGTTTTTACATATGATATAAGGGAAAATCTTTTAAAATCTTCTCAAGAACCATTGGCCAGAAAAGCTGAAAATTTTTATGAGTCTTTCCTGATATAGTGGATTCAGGTTTGTTCAATCATGACCCGCGGGGTACATGCGGGCTATAATAGATGATTAAAGTTTTACATATTATTATATAGGGCAAATCTTTAAAAATCTCCTTCTTAAGAACCACTGGGCTAGGAAAGCTGAAATTTGTATGAAAGCTTCCTGGTATAGTGAAGATAAAAGTTTGTTCAAATAATAACCCCTAGAAATAACATGGGGCCAGAATAAGGGATCAATATTTTACATGCAAATATATAGGGTAATTCTTCATTGAACCAGACGAGTAAATATTTACATGAAAGCTTCCTGATATGGAGTTGATTTTACTTTGTTCAGATAATGCCTCCTCCACCCTC
>CAJDSM010046574.1:710-13053 GCA_903981925.1 Ostrea lurida | reverse complement strand
AAAAGAGGTCCATTAGGCCCCCTCAAACATTTTNATTAAAGCTCTTTACAGTAAAGTTCATGCTTTGATATACACAGTTGGGAAAAATAAAACTTTATATTATACATTATTTTGGATATGATCTGCTCTCTGAAGTAGATGTGTTAATCTCGTACGTTGCAAAAAAAAACTTGTTCCTCTCAATTTTCAATNTCTTAAAGTTTTATGACGGCGGGGCCAGGACTCCGTGAACCTCCACACGTACTAAATAGGATTTACAGCACTGTTCATAAACATTATTCCTACAGTAATCGCAAGAATAGTTCTACTGGGGCTGCTACCTTAATAGTCCACGCCTGGAATTATCCGAAACAGGAAATACGGAGTGAAACAAAAAAGAAAGAATCCAGTGATTATGGTCAATTTTTTATCGACCTTGACCTGGTTTTTGAAAGTTTTCCAGCTATTTGTGTTTGCATTTCGTGTTGCACTTTTGCCTTTTCCTTCATTTTGTAAATAAGGGTTTTCGTTTTTCTTGCCGATAGAGGGTTGGATGGAGGGAATGCGGATCTCGAACGTGTGTAGAACGACACAGACATATGTATGTACATAACTAGATTTGACACGACAGTTAAAAGGTGCAAAACCTTCGTGGAATAACTAACAACATGGAAAGGTTCTTTGAATATGAGTCCACAAAATATCCCATGAGGGAAAGACGGATCAAAGAACATCATATATGACATAAGCAATCCAACTACCCACGACAACAAGCAAGCATTTTTCAGAACCTTCGGCGTCACAATTTCATAGTATTGCAATGCAAAAGTCAGTGAACAGCGGCGGTTAATGTTAAATAATGTCACAGTAATCAGAGAGAAGTTAATAAAAGGCGCTGTAATGTATTTCTTCAACTGGCAATCCCCAAATACAGAATCAGGTATATTTAAGATGAAGCCAGCCAGACAGTCTGTGATGGCCAAATTGATGGACAAAAATCTGACCTGGTAGATTAGGCGGGAACTTTCCATTGAGACGATGATTGCCAAAATATTCTCTAAGCAGATAGGAATTCCAAATGGAATAAGTAACAAATTGGTGAAAATGTTTGATGTCTCCCCGATATCTTCTGACACATTACTCTCACCCGATATATCTGTATAGTTTTTCATGTCCCTTGCGATATATTTTATGGTCACGGGTGATGAATGTTGTGTGTGAACTAGCTGTGATATTACTTAAATAGCATCACTTGATGACGAAGACGTCGTCTGTTTTCTTTCATTGATTTGAGTAGCTGTGGGTGTTGTACCACATTGCTAATGAGCTCAGATTACCCATGTTCTTCAAACATTTCACACACTAAGAACAAGGTACGATTGTATACATAAAAGGCCCAAAAATTCTGTTTATAACATGTGTCCGGAACTAACCTTTATTTTCCTTTTAAGACAGGTATACCATGTTAACAAAATCGGCACGTTAGCCCTAGCATTATGACATCACGAATAAGACATTTCCCCGCATTTGTTTTTCAAAATGAGCCTGACAACTGTCAAATGTCATACAGATTATTGCTAAGGAAAAGGTGTGCGCATTTGTCAAGCAAAATGAAAATAATATGCATTGAGCATCATTGTAAGATAACAAACATACTTCAATATGAATTTGCGTGACGAATGCGTTGTATGTTTGCTGAAAGGAAAACCACCTTAATTTGCAAATATCTGCATTGCAAATGTCATTTTTGCAATTTTTATGCTTACTTCAAGCTCTTGCCATATGGCACAATTCATTTTGCTAATCAAACTGAGCTGATTTTTGTTTGCTAATCTATTTCTTATTTCACTGCAAGAGTTTGAGATCCAATGGAAATCATCGATATTTTGGGCCAGATGACTTTAGAAAGTGTACCTACAAGACAAAAGATTATTATTGCACGCTGAATTTCTGGTAAAGTTGGAAGGTTGAAGGTAGATAATATCATCCATATTTGGTAGTATAAATCTGGAGCTGAAAAATAAAGTATATTATCAAACGAATTAAAGAAATATTTCGGAGTCGAAGGTAGAGACCGGGCCCACTTATCTCTGGGAGTGATTTCGACAATGTTGGCATTTTGCAAATAATGTCTACATACGTTAGACTCGTGTAGCATTGTTAGAAATACCCAAGATGTGAATCGAAAGTATAGAAATTGCAAAATAAGAGAGGTTATTGAACCGATTCTGGAACCTTTTTACATTAATTATATCATTGTCGACACATCAGTCTCAAATTTCAAACTATTTGAGTGTATTAATCACCTCTAAAGCAGGTAAATTATATATCTTCATCACTTGTATGATGATGTTATAGGTAAGGATTCCCCTACGTGGTACAATGTTTGTTGGTATTTCCAATCCTCAATAAACCACGGCTTTATTTTCGTTTAAATTTACGGCATTATAACATTTTTTTTTCTAAACTCTATCTTAGTTAAACTTGTTTGTGCAAGAGTTATCTTTCCTTTATTTTTAATATTTGATGCAAAATATCTTGTTAACATTTTTCATCTTTTCCAATTTGATTTAAGAATTCTTATCAATGGTAAACTTTCATTTAAAAATGAAGATTTTTCTTACAAAATACAGACAGTATGTTTGATAAAATCATTGAACAAGCTTGTCTACTGCGGTGATTAGGGCAACACAACGCATTTTCCGGGCAGGTGATCTATCACTGTTTGAAATGGGTTTGACAAGGAATATATCCCTTGCAGCCACATTTGTTTTTTTATGTACTTCCTTAATCCAACAGTGTAAAATGAATGATGACTTTCTGATGTGTAATGGTTGCATTTTGGATGTTTTCTGCAAGGTTTGTCTTTGAAATTTAACTGAAACCTATTTAGTGGCGAAACCATTACTTTTTCTATGATGTTAAAATAAAACGAATAAAGTTCATACCATTGAAATGTATTTCTTCCTTGTCCAATAAGCAATGACTGGATCCTTCTTCCCTGGTGTACGCCCGAGATCGATAATGACCAATTCTGTTTTGGTGGCAACGTGCCTCTATACTAAAACAGTTTATCGAGATAACAACTATTTGAAACTACCTTTGTACTAATACCACAGTATTATATAGCAATAACGAATCTGGCGTTTTAAGGAGAGCATTAAGTGATAAATTGATTGCATATTGTTTTCTGTCCCTCTTGAGAATATTTCACTCATATGGAGACGTCACCAATGCGGTGAAGGGTTGTAAATTTAGGTCTGTGCTCGGCACTCTGGGTCTTTGAGCAGGGATGGATCTTTATCGTTTCATATCTGCTGTGACACAGTACCTCGGTTTCTGCGGTATCATCCGAAGAGCGTTCCATGTAGTCACCTCTTACGACAAGTAAGGTGTACTGAGAACATATTCCAACCCAGAATCCCACGGGGCTTAAGTGATTGGATACATATTCTTAGAAAAATGCGGCGTTATAACGGAAATGCTAATGAATTGAGTGGCGATAATTCGAGAGTTACATTTGACAAATGCTTTTTTCGTAAAATATACTAGGCTTGGAAGAAATGTACTTCATTTTGAATATTCTGCTATTACTTGTTAATTTCAGTCCGGACATCTTAACCCACTGTATGACGGTGTGAATGGCCAGTAAAATGGGTCATTTGCTCCTTCTAGACACCTCATACCACCTCTGGTATATCTAGGGTTCCATGTATGCCCTTCTTTTAATTTACGAGCAGTGATCAATCCCACAAGTACCAAGTATAATGCAAAGCAAGAGTTGGGCTAAGGCGACTAAGGGCTCACGGCGGGTGTGACCGGTCAGCAGAGGATACTTACTCCTCCATGGCACCTGATCCTACCTTCACGTTTGTCGGAGGTCCGTGTTGCCCTACACCGGACCTGTGTACTCTCAATGAAGCCTGCCAATAGGATTTTCTGAATTTTTAGAGTTCTGTCAGTACAGTCACCAGTGAGTGACACAATACGGCGTATACTTAAGTCGTGGGGAATCCCCCAAAGGAATTTTGAAATAATACATGAGACTTCGTATACCGGTATATACTTTGGGGGGATTATGATTAAGTTTAACACATTGTTAACTTTGTCAATTTATATAAACACGGACCCCTGGATACAGCAGAGGTGGGATCAGGTACCTAGGAGGAGTAAGCCCACTGTGTTGATCAGGTTCACTATCGTCATCCTATTGTTGAATGTGTTCGTTTTTACTAAATAAAATTCAATTATTTTTGAAAAACGTAAGATAAATGTCTGTGTGTACATATGCACATGACAGAAACAAAGNGTTCGTTTTTACTAAATAAAATTCAATTATTTTTGAAAAACGTTTTGAAAAACGTTGTGTGTACATATGCACATGACAGAAACAAAGATTACATTACGGACTCGTTTCCTAAATAAACAGCTGAAATTGTTATTCATTATTTGGAAAAGTATTGTGGTGAAACACTTATTCTCCTATACACATATACTTTATTGTTATCTAGTGCGCCGATAAACTATATAATCTGAAAGAAAGACGATCATAAGTTCAGGTTTTGAGTGACATACAAAAATGATAAATTGGAGGGGAAAACATGCTTTATTAATACAAATATTGCAAAGATTATGATTTTTGACAAACTTCATTGATTGGGATTTATTGTCTTTCTATGAGGATTCATTAAAAATCATCATTTCTGAACAATCAACTGTTTATGGTATAAATTGGTGAAGTAAACAATGTGTTAAACGTAATCATAATCCAAAAAACATATACAAAATCGAGTGTAGGACACAACAGACCTTCAACAAAAGCGAAGGCAAGATCAGGTGCCATGGAGGAGTAAGCATCCTCTGCTGACCAGTCACATCCGTCTTATATTCAAGAAATAGAATGTGTTAAATTACAATGCAAGATGGAAAGGTGTATCTATACATTGCTACACCGATTCAATATACAGCAGAGGCAGAAAAAGTGTTGTGAATATAGTATATTTGATGAAAAAATTATTACACTAGTAAATTTATATGCTCCAAATGAAATCAATTACAGATGCGATTCTCTTAAACGCGCTAAAGACTGGATTAGTAGATATACAGAAAATTTGGAAAATATTTCGATATGTGGTGGCCTTAATTGCTCAGCAGAAAAGCGGTATCATCTTTAAAATTATTATTAAACGAGCTTGATATACAAAAATGTACATGACATAGTTAAACAAAAACGGCACCCGAAAATACGAATGATCTAGTCGTTGGGAAAAACAACATATATTTGTTAGAAACACTCTTGATTGCCACACATAAGTACTCTGAAGTAGATATTAAGAGCATGCTTGGGTTTCCTATAGATAATTATTTATGTAGTTCTGTTGGGACCAGGTATCTTCCAAACAATTCCGTAGCTTATTCCTTATGGGCATAATTGTGCCCCCTTATGCAGACTTATCTATATTCATATGAAGCAGAATTTGTACCGAAACTGTTACAGGGATAAAACCAAAAAACTTTGACGTTCCTTCAACCCTTACAATATAGGGTATACTGATTGATGTGTTATCTTAACAATCCATATTTCTTCTACAATTATTCCATATTGATATATCCGAAGACTCGTATAAGAGCACCACAGAATCTGCAGTATCTGTTGATCATATTTGGAATTTTACTTAACATTGCTCTAATGGCAGACTGAACAACTAAACATTATAATGATAGCGTTGGATGAATTTAACTTTGGCAATGTCAACTTTCTTTTCTATGTATAAATATACACTATCACGCTGCTTATGGTGTGAATATCTCGGGTAAATTGATTCGATACCAAAGAGCATTGCTAAATGGTAATGCGGACTTTTTAAAGCGTGCAACTTAACAAAAAGTTTGATGCTTTGGGTTATTAACGGAATCTTCGTTTAAAAGTTATCAATTTCGCAAATTCATTACGGTCGCTATAATTGAACCTTGTTTGCGATTCAAATTATCACGAAGTCATAGTGTTGACTAGTTTATTTCATACCTTGTTAGCTGTCATTTTTCACTACTAGATTTGAGCTACGGGTAATCCCGTTTACTTTATTTCGATAAGGGCTGCCGCGGGTTGTGACCGAGTCAGCAGAGTGACATTGCTTCACTCCCCATGGCACCTGATCCTACCTTCGCTTATTGTCGGGTCCGGTGCCCTACACTCGATTTTGAATGTTTTTTGTGATTATGATTAGCGTTTGACACAATGTTACTTCGCCTTTTTTGTATGGAAGAACTATTGAACATGACAAAAAAGGTTTACATTGTGTTAAGACGTAGAAAATATTCCTGCAAGTGAATTTGACTATATCTTTCTTTCTCAAATTGAATTCTGGTCTATCAATTGTGAAATGTCAGATTTCAAAATATCCCGGTACACACTCAACAAGGGTACTAGGATTGTCGGATCATAAGTTTTAATTTCTCTCTGATTGTAAAAGAGAAAAGCCTCCGAGGTCAAAATTGACACAATTTTTGTATGAAAATGATATCTTCATAAGCCGATATGAAAATATGAAGAATTCCCTAGCATTCATGGGAAAAATTGGAAAAGAAATTATAAAAACAAAATATATATTTTGCCTACAAAGCTATTCTAAATATACAACAATTACTAAAACAAATAAATATCTTCAAGAAGGGAATAAATAAAACAAGAAGTCTGCAGTAGAAGGATAAAATAATGAACAGAAAATAAATTCTATGGAAATTACTATACTTTTTCATGAAGACGAAATAATTGCACTTCTACTATGCGACTATTTTGAAGAACTTGTGTATGGGTACATCAAAAAAAGGTAAATATGAATTGAAATGAATGAATATTTGAGTAACGTGCAATTTAAACATTATATGTAGTTTCAAAGATTAAGAGAAAAATGAATTAGATTTATTCCCGTCACTATCAGAATGTGCAGAGCAGTATTCAATATGAAGAAAAAATTCACAGTGGGAACTATAGGTTGCATGTGATTCTCAACTTTCTGGGGGAATTTAAAAAATACTATAATTACACTCTTCAAATCTGTGGAGGGGGAAAAACCAATGACATATTCACAAAAGATTATCCTTTAATTACTCGTCATGATTTCAAAAAGGGACCCCCAACATCCTTAATATTATAGACGCTTTAGTCTAATCATCAGATAGTAAGATAATACTTGTATGCTACGCTTAACAGCTAAAATGAGTTTCATTGAGATAAATCATGAGCTGTATTATATGAGGTAATATTATTTATTTTACATTTCTATTGTGGTATCGTGTCTATTTGTACATATTATCTTGTATACCTTATTCCATTTTCTATTCTCTCTTTGTCCGTATAATGCAAAAGAACATCGTGTTAACCGTAATTATATTAAAAAAAAAAAAAAAAAAAAAACTTTAGATACAAATCAACAAAATCAGCAAAAAAAAAACAAAAAACAAAACCAAAAAAAAAAAAAAAAAAACCAAAAAAAAACAATACCAAAAACAAAAACCAAAAAAAAAGAAAAACCAAAAAAAACATGAAAAAAACGAAAAAAAAACCCAAGCTAAAGCCAAAATAAAAACAAAAAACAAGCGAGTGTAGGGCAATATGCCGCTCCGACATTTAAGCGAAAGGCAGGATCCGTAGTGCCCAGTCGAGGGGTACGCATCATACGCATGAGCCGGTCACACCACCGTGAAGCCCTAGTCGAAATAATAAAGTCTCGTAAAATAATTAAGATATAGACCCAACAATGTAAATATCTAGAAAGCTTGGCGCCTCATTATGGCCAGGAGGTGGAGTGGGTGGGTTGATTCTCTGCTCCCGCAAATCACGTATGATAAAATTCGCGTTAGTAGTCTCTCGATGCTTGTATTTTTTAAAATTGAATTTCTCTTTGTAAGTATTCATAAACATTATTCCCAAGATATAGAAGATAAATGAAAGAAGAGTCTTAATCGGGGTGCTTCAACTGCGTCTTACTGCGACGACTCTACTATCACGCTAGGACAGTATTAGTAACGAAGCGAATGCTACCGGTAAGTTCAAACCAACTAATTAAGTGTCAAGTTTCACAGAATTTAGCGGTTGAGAGTCGTCGTGGACTGATTAAATACATGTTTTCTCACTTATTATCAACAAGATTGGTCATAATAAATAACCTACATATTAAACAAAATGGTATCGCTCTCTGCTTTTTGTGCCAGAGTTCAACGACTCTAATTAAAGGAACACCATTTCATAATGCTACCGACTTTCTATACTCGCATGAATATGGGTTCGAAACGTGTGAAAAACGTCATCAAAATCGTGGTGATTGCTCATTAATATTGCTATCCAACAATAAACACGGAAAATCAACTAATAAGCGTCCGACACCTTTAATTAAAAACAAATCTATACCATAGTGCGAGCGGACCAAGAAACATTTCTGTAAAAGATAGGCCACGTGGTCCGTGGCTGAAATGTTTTGTGTACTAAATGACCCCATGATATCTAAATTATATACATGTAATATCTAATATCTGGTACAAGTACACTTAATTCACCTCTTCTGGGTTGCTCTTTGTTACCTTTAATTTGCTGATTGACAATATATTTCAAATTTAGACCTAAGGTTCATTCTGTTGACTATTGACACCGCCAGGGAGGATATAAAACCGAGGTGTTTCGGGGGGGGGGGGGTAACTCCATGCAAAATCTAATGATCAGATTGCTGTGCAAATTGGTACACAGATGTATCTTCGACAATTAGAGAATCCCCATTCAACTTTGGTGGCGACCCGGTTCCTGAATCCAGAAGACTTTAAAAAATGTAACGTTGTTGAAGGTATGCAATCTCCGATTGCTCTTGTTAACACTAAAATTGTTCTGGCATAATCAATGTCCTCTTTGAACTTACATTCGTTTACTGCAGATATTGTACTCGGCAGGACTCAACATTAACCTAAATTTCCACTTGTCCATCGGACAAGCTGCCACCAAATGCTAATTGTCCGAATGTATATTTTACTTGTTCGAATATGAACAAAAACTGAACATAAACAACGTTTATTGTTATCTTTATTTTCAAGTTTGGAATAGTTATAGTAATATCAAAGCTTAAAGCTTTATTTAAATTAATCAAAACAGAAGGTTGATGTAAAGCCAAACTTTATCTGGTCCACATTTAACTTTGACTATACATGTATTTCTCATGAGTATGGAAACAAGATTACATATCATGGTTTTAGTGTTTATAATAGATTTGTAATTGAAAATTGCTTCAATTTATGAATAACAAAGTTACTTGTCCGGTCGGACAAGTGCATTTAGAGATTGACTTGTCCGATCACAAAATAAACTGGACACGGACAATCGGACAAACGTTAATGTTGAGCACCGGCTCCGTTAAGACTTCACGCTCTTTTCTCGTCTGATGGGGGTCCGGGTTAGAAAAGGTCCCCAGCATTCCTTGCGTATCGTAAAAGGCGACTGAATGGGGCGGTCATTCGGATGAGATCGGAAAAACCGAGGCCAAATGTCACAGCTGGTGTGGCACGATAAAAGATCCCTCCCTGCTCAAAGTGCCGAGCACAGGCCTAAATTTGCAATTTGCAGCCCTTCACCGGCAATGGTGACGTCTCCATATGAGTGAAATATTCTCGAGTGGGACGTAAAACAATTTATATTCAATCAATCATTCGTCTTATAAATGGCTTATAAATAACTTGATTTATTCGATTGCATAAAACAAGCATTGGACATTTACAGAATGGAGCAAAAATAAAACATGGCGAATTAACACACTGGAAATACAGCTAAAGTCTCTGTTTTATGTATCATGAAACACTTGAATAGTTTGGAAAGGGTGGGTGGGTGGGCACGCTCAAGTCAAACCTGCTTACACGCATCGTTATATTTTGAAGATCACTTATATAATAGGCCATTCTTTGTTCAACGTCAAGTCAGATCAACAAAATCTACTTACCAGTCAGGAAAAATAAATTACAATTTATTGTAGGTGATACCACAGTTTTTTAAAAATACCACTTATCTACATTGCAAGATATGCATGTCTGAATTTGACACTGTCTCAATAAAACACGGCGATTTAAAATCAGGGCATCGAAAACCTAGCCGCTCGCTGACTCTTTAGAAAGAAATGATTTGATATGGCCTTATTTAGGGGCAGGGTAAGATATAGGGCGGGATGTAAAGTTCACTTGGAGTGATAAAAGAAATAATCTTGGGATAGTAGACTGTAATGTGAGGGTACTTTATTGTTGAGAACTGTAATATCTTATTCATAAATCTTTCCATGATATACGTATGTACACATAATTTTATCGAAAATAAATCACCTTGTCTTACATATTGTGGTGAAGCTAAAATTGTGTACACATGCGCATTGATCCTGCATGAGTTTCCGGTGATAGATCTAGTTACAAGCGACATTAAGGTATGCAATCATATTATCATTTCGATTAAAACTGCATTTATTCACATTTTTTCCTGTATTAATTAAATGCATAGAACCTGCATGCTCCATGTTCAAATTATGAATGATGACAGCCCTGTATTGCATCTTTGTTGATGTGCGTTCTTTTACATTATCATAGTGACGAATAACTTTAACACTTTCCCTGTAGCTATATTGTGATTCGAGAAAATAAACAGTGTCATATACAGGTTCTTGAAAATAATGGCAAACCCCGTGCATTCCCAATAAGTGCGACAAACAGCGGGAATTACCTTGATATAATTAATAACTTCGACGAGAAATTCTTTATCAACATTGCTGCGAATGTGAGTAGAAAGCTGAATGCGAGTACTTTTGTTTGAGTATCGGACATACATGTAGCACTTTTTCACGCGAAGTACAAATATATATAATTTCCTTGGTATTTCTCAGTTGAACGGGAAATATTTTTATCTTTGTTTACACTGCTTGCTTACGTATGTTCTATGGTCCAGGAAAATGTGAACGTCATCTGTTGACTTCCAATGAGCTACAGGCAGCTTACGATTCTTGGTTATGTAACAAGTCCGAGCCAGCTTTTGCCTACTCTATGATAATTTTAGCTACACTGAACGTTCCATTTAAAGCAGAGTTTATTTTTTTCAAATTTAAATGTTTCATTCTAGACACAATTAACGATGCTGGTTCTAGTGTTTCCACTTCTGTCATATCCAGTGTTTGTAACATGATTTTTTTACGAAGCAATCTTTTTGTCAACATAAGCAGATCAAGGTCTTGTTTCAATTGCGAATGTTTCTGTGAGCGCTGGTATTCCTTACTTGTAACTCAACAACTGCCTTTCAAATATTTGCTGACCACTAAACATAACTTGATTAAGCATTTTAAACATGAAAATTAGCAATCTAAAATTTGAACATTTTTAGTTCAAAACGTGTCCATGTCCCTTCAAACGTGATCGTTTGCGTACAGTGCAATTTTTGTCATTTTACTATAGGGGAAAATAAGAGTAATGTTATCTTTCTTCCTATAAATCTGCCATTTTAAGGTATGTTGATGGAATGCATTGCTTATAAAAGCGTCATTTGTTTTTGAGAATAAATAAGGGTATAACACGTCACATCAGCATAATTATTGAAGCGCGTGCCATGACGTCACAAGTGTGTCCACGTGCTACATGTCTGCTCTTGCCCTCTCGTACGAGGGACATTCAGAAAATACGTAGAAAATGCCTCGCTTTTTCAAATTATTTGTAAGAAATGCAAAGTCAACACATTATCTGATGTTAAAACATTTATTCTATGAATGTATTAATTTCCATCGCATTTGATTAGATGGAACTGGTGTTATTAAAATTTAAAACCCGCATTGTTTGTCATCACGGAGCAATGATAACGTTAAACACTGATTCTACGTTACGGCGGACACGGGCAAATTCTGCAGTTTTTGAAGTATATGGGCTGGAGCGGTCAATCAACGTTGACATACTGACGATATCTTATTAGAGATCAAGCAATGCTTTATTTAAATTTACATATCGGCCCTCAACCTGTATACAGAAAGAATAATTCCCTCTCTTTAAAAAGAATTACACTGATTGTCAAGGTTTGAAAATGCAAAGAAATAAGTGAAATGAGTTTCCAGATCGGTATTGTAAGCGTTTTGCGAACTATCGTCATGGGTTGAAACTCTCTGTGAACGGAAAGAGAAAAACAACTTTACTTTAAGGCTTAAGGCAACACTTTATCAAAAGGTATCATTACATCTTATCATTGCAGTTGACTATTTCATTATTTTTTAATTAATCATTTTCAAAATGAATGTCTAAACGTGATTCTAGTGCTATTTTAAAAAAAAACAGGCTTTTGTTAATATAATTATTTTCAAAATGAGTGCAG
>CAJDSM010046570.1:3593-20142 GCA_903981925.1 Ostrea lurida | reverse complement strand
ACATACATGTATATACGGTGTATAAGCTAAAGTACTGTATAGGTGCTGCCGTTCCTTAATCTGCATTATGACTAGCATTTGTAAATACAAATTTTTATTGTAAAAAAGAAAATTAAAAATAACAAAAATTAAGATCTACCCGCACACAGAAATACCCTGAATTAGATAATTTTGTTGCCGTCTTTGGTGGATGAAGAAAATTTACAAAGGATAAAAAGCGTAAAAAAATTATTTCTCTGCACTTGTTAAATGAAAAGCTAAGATGTCAAATGTATTTATTTATTTTTTTTAACAGAAAATCCTCCAAATATTCTAGACGTCAAAATTACCAAATTTCAGATCTTTGTAGTAATATTGAACAAGCGTATATATATATAGCAGCCATCTGTGTCAGAACATAAGACAGACTTATGACGTCACAACCGAAGCACATACGTATATCGCCAACGTCTGGCTGAGATTCAAAGGCCGTCGGAGTAAGTTACATGTAGTTCCAGAAATTTATACATGTATAAGAATTTCACTAAATGTAATTTCTTTCCATGGCTGAAATAGTTTTCATTCAAAAAGCATATGCAGCTCATATCTTGTTCTCATTTCTTTTCTCAGATGTACAGATCACATTACAGTTGGCAATATGTTCACTTTATGGAAGAAATGAAATATGTCAATCACAGACAATATTACAAGGAGGCTACAGTAGATTTTGATACTCAGATTCCTATCTCCTAGATAACACAAGCAGATATTTATAAGGAATCATGTATTCCGTAAATTAACGAGAATGACAACATATAAAACACAATGAACATAGCGACCAACAGCAACTCGGACAGCGGCTTCGCAACATGTATTTAAATATCATCCACTTCGTATAGACCCGGAACTGATTGGCCTGAAATAACACACCATATAATAAGTATTGAAAATCCACACAAGTACATGTAGTAGTACTAGTATAATAAAAACGTCAGAAGGCCGATTGAGTATACTCGACTATAGTTTCTACAATTCATCAGGAGTATATATTATTTTAAAAAACCAGGTTATACTGGTACATAATTGCCCCATTCATGAGTCATTCCTTATAAATTAATTATAGAATTAATAAACTACAAATGTTTCCCTTCCTTTTAATTATTTGTTGAAATTGCAAAAAAGTAGTTCCGGCTGCTAGTTGTCAAGGGGGTATGTCCCCATATACCAAGCCAGATTTATACCACAGAACCGGTAATTGATCTGTAATAATGATATTAAGGTCATACGCAACGTTCGATCTGTATATATTTATTAGAAACTATTCTTAATATAAAATCATAGCACCCTTAGATATTCTTTGAGAAAAAATCAGACCATATTTCCGTGTTTTGGAAAAGATAACAGTTGACGAAGAATGTAATTTGCACAATTATTCATACTTGAATTCTGAGTTACCTCTCTTTGGAAAAAGCAAATGCAATGCAGTCTGTGCATATAAATACTACTAAGACAACTGTCAGTTGTTGTACGATATTAATTTTTCATCATTATCAAATAATTCTGAAGGGATTGAATTGATGTTTGTGTCTTTCTGTACTCTTATTATTATTATTGGAAGTTCTTCAATTTTGGAGATAGAAATTTTTTGTAGAATGTACATTGCGATGCTTAGGGTCATATATAACCACCCCCTATTAAAAAACATAAGGATTTTTCATAGGGGGTGGTATAGTATAGACCCTTAATATCATTATTAAGATCAAATTACCGGTTCCTGTGATTATACAAAAAATAACTTGCATTCCCAAACTTGAAATTGACCAATCAGAGCTAAGGATACAATAAGAATTTTAAAAGTTATATATAGATATATATATAGGCTAAACAACAACAAAGAAAGGAAATAATAATGATAACCCAAATCAACCAGACAGAACACCATGACAGACCTGTTCCTGTAGTCGTTCTGCTATCATAAACATGCCAAATAAAATCAACCATGCTTCGGATTCCACTGATTTATTCTGTTCCTCTCTTCTCCTACTAAAATTTTAGCATTTGACATTTACCAGCAGAGCAGATCATAATGACGAGCATAGACATGAGCGATAGAAGGGAGCCGCTATCCCTACCTCAGAACTGACCCAAAGCTCCAGGAGTGCAAGAGCCTCTACTGTGGGCATATCTTGAGACGAGAACGTCATAGAAATTAACTGGCAGATCAGAAAAATCTAGAAACATAGGAGAAGCATTAGACTAGAATAACAGAAACGGCAAGACTCATATTCAACGCAGGAAAAACAGTAAGATGTCAATGAGTGAATTCGAGTACTGCGGACTTAAGATTTGAGTCCCCAATGATTTAATAAATTCATCTATGTTATCTATTACCCTTAGTCTCTATAATCTAGTATTCGTGTAGGCCACTCAAATAATAATAACGTGAGTATCATATAACATTATATAATAAAACTCTTTTTATAAAAAATACAAATTCTTAATATGCTAATGATCACATATATCATGCAAAAACCATAGAGTACTGGAACTTCGGTCCACATACTTCAATAATAGTATTACCGGGCTAATTGTGCTAAGGTAGATTTTTATAGGATTTAAATCTAAACCCTAATACTAATAATTATTCCTGCCCAAAGAATGGCCCGGCCCCAATATCGCTACCCCGGAAGGAGATCTGAAATTTATTTAGAATTCTGATGTCCTAGAAATCTTAATAAAACGATAGTATGTCAAGTGAGGATCTCCTTTTATACTTTTAGCATGGACCCCCTATTAGAAAAATCAGAACTCCTTAATCCTGTTTTAATTCCCGAACACCAGATTGAGGAGGTTGGAGGGTAATTATAAAGTTAGGTATAGACCATCCATATATATATGTGGCATTCTCAAGACAAATAATGACTAGTCAATATCTCAACTCCAAAAATTATTTCTATCTCTCCCAAAATAGTCTTGTAAATGTACTTGAGAATATTCCAACATATTCATTTAGATACCGGGCCCTACCCTAATATAAGCCGAGTTACATAAGTCAGGAGGCCTGACCAAACAGATATATAATCAAGATCCCATTACCGAGATATTAAATCTCAGATTATGATAAATGAATATGAACAATTTATTAGGCACTTCATAATCGCGCCAACCAAAGATTAACTCTATATATCTAAGACATAGGTATGAACAACCTACTATACCTCTGAGTCTCTAATCTGTGATAACGCATAGTGATCGATGAATATATGAATAGCAACAAAGAATATGCAATATAGATCATCAGTTAGTCTAATTACTCTCCAGATAAAGAGAATCGTTAGATGTTATACCATTAACAAAGTAATACACATTTAATGAATTAATTGATAGCAGATTATCAAATAGTGGATATAGCTCATAATAACTCTATTTACGTGAGTCTATGTTATTAATAATTTCTGAATTAAATTTCTTATTTATCTCTCCATATTAAAGAGAGATAAACCTCGTAAATAGAAGATATTATTCGAGCTCTGGACTCTTGCATGAATTTTGTCCTCACACTAGAAAAGAATAATCATATAAGGGACAGAATAGTAAACTAATGATTATCTATATTATCTTAATGTAAAGACTGATTATATGACTTTCATATTATATAGAAAATAGTATTTATAATAAAGGTATCTAGCAGATATAAAGCGATATACTCGTTACCTTGCTAAGAGCAAGCATGAAATGACCTATAGGGAGTAATAAATACATGGTGTTTATTACTCGTAATGACTAAGAATACTCTCTCTCTCGGATATCCGATAGTCAGGCAGGTAATTCAGTTGAGTATACTTGAGCATTGGCTAATATCGCAATTACATAAGTGCCTAGCATGTACACCCTTGGACAAACTATGCTACGCCGCGTATAATTCTATACTTTAATTTTGTGTGCTAATACTATACAACTCAATCATGATCAATACAACTATTATAAATAAGTGGTTAAGTGTAGAATAACTCATTGTGTAATAGACGTCTAACTTTATTTCTATATAAACAACAATATATCTATTTCTCAGTTAGGGGAGAGTTTTACTCAAACATGCACATATTTGGAGTAGAGAAGGCATATTAATATAAATTATCGTCGATCATCTGCTCCATCTAGTAAACTCAGCTATATTTACCCGCTGGTTTCTCTTAAAATAGTATATACTCCTCATGGATGGAATTGTAGATACTATCAGCATCTCTCTCGTATGTTATAACTCATATTTCCCGAGACCTCTGACGTTTATATATTATATATAGTTCAGTTGCCCAGTGACTCATACGGTGCATCATGTAGTAACTAATAGTGGAGGCAATTCAAAATGGACATCATGTCAATGTGTACATTCATGTTGGAGTAATATATATCTTTGTAGTGATCTTGCCTATTACTTTAGTTTCGGGAGTAATAGTTGCGAGTCTTTACGAGAGAGCGTATCCGATGAATCAGTTTTCCTGGCAAAGATCTTCCATTATTACTCAATGTGGAGCAGATATTTAAACAACAAAGACAATAATCCCGGACAGAAGCGCCTGTACGGAGTTGTCCTGATCACTTCTTTTGTCGGGATTTCTGCTGAGTGATAATAACAGTTGCTGTTATTTCGCTAATTGTTTATTAATCATTCTCCGTTATTAATTCAACGGAGTCGCCATATTGATTTTTAGAACCTTATATTTCACATAATAGAGCAATAGTGCGTTCCATAAACGTAAAGGGAAGATAGGGAATACGCTTGTTCCAGCATAATATGAATTAAAACAGTCTTAACCTAGTTTATTGACCCCTCTTCTTGCATATAATTTGAAACTTCAATTGTTAATGTCCTTATATGCGCTTAGTGTGGATATTGACATAGATTTCTGCCTATTCATATCTTCATTCCCACAGACGCGACCCCACTACAATTTAACAGTCCAATCATGTATTCAATTGTTACGCGAAAATTTTTGTCCTTATCAATGATGGATGTAAGGCAATAGCCATATACCCAGATACTGAGTGTTCTAATCCTTGTTTTAATGGTCGTTTGCACAAAGAATCGAGAACTGAAACCAATCCAGAAGAGTGCGTGCATGACTGTTCCCAAAGCGGGCTCAAAAAGATTAACTGTAACGTGCAATGTGATTTCGAAAAATACTCGTAAGTCCTAAATATAGAATAACAACAAAAATTTAATTTTATGATAATGGCTTTTTGTGAATTGAAAACTATTTTCAAGCCCCGGGAGAAGAATATTGAATTCATATTAAGCTGATTAGGGAAGAGATAAAGTGTCTTGCGGATTCCTAATCTGGGTGAATTCCTTTATGATTACCTCATGATTTAAAGTTTTTCTGGGTCGAAGATCTGTGAGCATATGCTAGACTATCTCACACTCTACTCAGGAGTCTCATCTGTCATAGTACTCGCAGCAATGATCGCTATTCGTATGCCGACTGGTTTATAATACATATGTATTCGAAATATGCTGCGCCGGTATTGTAGTCTGATGATACGAATTCTTATGGTGATATATAACCTCTCTGTAATATAAGGTGTTGCTGTCACACATGCGTTTGCTCTGGCCTTAATATACGAGTACGTGGATCCGCTAATATAAACCTACCCAAATTGATCTGGAGAGGAAGATGATCCTGATAAGGTATATCTTTGATACGATCCCTCTCGGAATACACAATATTTAGGTGTAACTTGACAGAATGTGTTATATACTTGTTTAATAACATATAAGTTAAGAGTCTAAAATAAATCGCGGAAGAGTATAATAATATATTAGTGAGTTTGTGAGTAAGTGACTCATATAGTTGGTATAATAAATAACTAAGACTAAGCTCAGACTGTTAGCCGCCACTGAATTTCTACGTTAGTGTACCATTTCTTCTTTTCCATATTGTTTGATATCAATTTCTTCATGAACACCAAAGAACGACCTCATTTTTGGCTGTTAAACAACAAAGACTGGAATCTCTAATATTCATCGTCAAAATATCATTATCAGAAGAATGGTGAATTTCTCTTCAGAATGATAGTCCCTCGGTGTAGTGTATATAGCGATTCCTTAATCTATGTTGATATCTTAATAATTTTATAATTTTTATACTATTCTCTACACTCAAATAAGATATATGTATATCTGCTAAGTTCTTACATGATATGTCTTATAGTCATATTGCAGTAAGTATTAAAGGAACTCTAGGGACTTCATATATCGCCGTAACATGTACTTTAAGTCTATCACTACCGTGATCTGATTAGCACTGCTTGAAATGGTCGAAACCAAATTTCAAACAAATTATCTCTTGAAATTCATAAATAAAATCTAACATCTCTTGCTGTGTATAGATCACTGCTCTTTGGACTTGCGTAGTCCTCGTTCCTCGTACACACTCTCGGTCTATTTTAACTATGGTTCAAGTCCGTTTTAATACTAATAGATATAGTATAATGTTACTTAAATCTAATTGATAACATACCTATCCAAATGCACACTAGTCTATTTTGGTTTGCCTATCTTATATGGAATAATTCTGAGTTGTATTCATAGATCTCGACTTGACCAACATAGGAGGACTCTTTGTAAAGTTGTGCTGAAATAAGGGTAAACATGTATTAGATTCCCCTTTATTTGGATCAAAAAAAATAAACTCCCAACATCGAATTGCTCACTATAAATGGCTCTAGAATCTAATCATGTTATAGATATACTTGATCCCTGTCCTTATTTTTTGTCCTTCCTTAATATTAGTATGTTGTATTAATTCTAATGGTCATATATTTTATTCACTATTAGAAGAGAGGGTTATTTTTTTAAGCAGGATAGCCAACCTTTACACTATAATGCCCTGTATTGTATTCCCATTATCTAACACATAAATCGTGCGCTCGAATAAATGAAATTATGGCGATTTTAACGATAGTTTAGGATGAAATTAGTGACTTACCCCTTTCTGAATCGTATAATCCATGTTGATTGCCTTTATGAAACCTTCCCATAGATTCAGTGACCCAAGTTTATTCCTAAGTGAACGTAGAAATTGTTGCCGATGGTAAACCGTGTCAGGTTTCCCGAAGCTCCGAATCCTCGCGCAGGGACTAATTTTGGTTCATCAAAGTTTAAACTGCTTGTGAGTAAAATTTTTTGATACATCATTGTTATCCGTTTTGTTGCGATATTCAAGTTCTTGCATTAATTCTCCTCCCATTGTATCACATAAGTTGATAATTATTGAATATCATCTAATCACCCGAGAATAGAGAGCACTCTTGTCGGTCCCTGCTTATCGGTGTGGGAGACTCCTCATTGGTTTGTGCGCGTACGCTAATGTGGGTTGTATTGTGGATCTAAGATTTCTGTTGGATGAAGTGCAGACGACACGCGATGTGCCAGCCAGATCTGAAGTAATTGACTCAGGCTCAGGACACCGAATTCATCTGGGACATTTTAGACAGTTCTCTCCACCCGCAGTGGTTGCGCCCATCGTTAGCTCTATATGACTGTGGTGATCTTTACCGCCGAATGCTATGAGTATCTGCTGCCTCGTGCTTTCCGCCTTGCATCTCTTCCTCCTCTAACAACCGGATTGCTTTTGCTACTTACTAACCCCTACACCGAGTCCCTTGGTTCAACCCCTCCCTCACCACAAATAAATGGTGTATACTTCCTGTCCAAACTATACATGCTGAACCGTTTGCATTCAGTCTCGAGTCGTATTCCACAGGTAATGGTGTCTATATGCTCTGAATTCGGTACAATAAGTTTCAGTTTGAATTCAATTATAGTCCTTTCCGAACCCGTAAGCTATTTAGAGCGAATCACTACCCACTCCGTGACATAATCGAACACTCAATATGAAGTCTGATCGCTCGCCTACCGAAGTTGCGTGTAAGAGCCAAATTCGATTGCGACAAGAAATGCATAAGCTTCACAATGACTAACTAAAATTTTGCTATTTGTGGCCCTAATAAGCTGTGCGACACTTACGTTCGGCATCCGTTATGAATTATACAGTGACCTGACTTGCTCCATCGCAAAAGCCCTTACCGAAAAAGGATCGCTTTCCGAGCTTGGAAAGCAGATTGAAATCCTCATCGCTCTCGCAAATTTCGGTGACCCTATGTGGCGCTCGTTTATTCGGTGTAAACGTAGGGCTTTAATAACATAGCCTTATCATCGTGAAACAAGCAATCCTGCTTTGAGACAGGGATGCCTGGCGCCAACACACTCTGATGCAGAGTAATAATAGTCGGATCTGTCCTCAGACAAAGCGCACCTCGTGGAATGGCTTCTCTCGCAGAACAACGTGTCTCTTTATGTCAGGTGGCGTCACCTCGTCTTTCCCGATAGGATACCGCTCGAATACAGTGCTTATCCATAACAGCTGACAGCCTGCCGACCGTAGTTAGTGGCTATACCCTGACAGTAAATACGCCACGTGGCAAATCTGAGTGCGGAAGACTTTGAGTTTAAGGTGCTTCAACAAGATGATCACCAAGGTGTTGCCTTAGCTAATGGTACCACATCTTCTCATCTCTTGTGACCTTCAGTTCTTTTCGTTGGAATGTGGCCAATCGTCGCGGGCAGCTTGCGCCGATACGCGCTTGTCCCTAAATTTACTGTGTCCTTAGTGAAAAAGAGGAGTTTTCTGTGTTATCTATCGGTATGGTTCGCCAGCCCCAATCATGGTATATGAAGTTTAGTGGTCTGACAATAGCTACGTAGCTTTCAGTAATAGTTCCATGCATGCGAATTGCCTGGGATTGTTTTGAAGACATGTGTCCGTATCATCTAACCGCTTTATTGATACCAACGTGATCATTATTGTTTAATTCTCCTGATGAAAAAAATTTGGCTGAGTGCGCGTCAGCTGACTTCCGAGTAAGTTCCCTTGCATACATTTTTTGCTTTGGTAGAAAACAACAAATGTTCTCTAATTCAACGCTGTGCAATGTACTTATCCCGGTGTGCGAACTCATGATGGCTTCGGTCATCTCATCTGCAAAGTTAGCATCTCACCTTATGAGGACTGTGCGGAACCTTGGTTCTTTATGTGCTCCATGTACGTGCCAATAATTGACGAGTTTCGGCCGATACCACTTTTTAACTAGGTGTGCAAGAGAGCGTTGAAACTCCCTTTGCTTCAATAGGAACTGCAGTTCAAGAATATGTTTGACAAACTTTCAAATCTCTAGCCGCCGATTGTAAGAAAAGTCCAGTACACCGAACAAAGTCGGTCTGCATAATGGGCACAGCAGCCTTGATTTCCACACCGCCATGACTAGCATATGGGAATAAAATGAGGATCAATGAAGGCTTCAGCCGTAAAAATAAGCTTTGATAAGAGACCACGGGTTCACATTGTAAGTCCGTTAACGATTGAGAAAAAAGGAAATCGGCAAATAAAGAAATGTAAGCTACGAGCTAGAGCTTGCCGGTGATGGTATGACGGGCCAGTCAATTTCTTTTATCCTTATGCAGTGGGAAACCGGGCCCCTTTTCCTCGCCTTTGATCAAAAGGATGCATAACATCTTGCTCTTTCGTTGCCATGAGTCAAATTACCAACGCGCGCCGATGTAGACAGGGAGTTGTCATGTATCATGGCTGTTCTCGGAATTTCTCACTGGAAGCTGCGACGAATCACGAACAGAGTGAAATCCGTGCCTATCATGTGCTCGACCTTTATATTTGTCTGAAGTCCAAACACTGCGACTCTCGGGTTATGATCGTTCTCGGCTGTAGAGTGACTATACAGTCCTAAGTCAGACGTGGATTTCTAGCCACTCGCTGCTCTGCGTCGGTGTTGGCGAGGAAGACATTTGACTTTCCAGCAAGATTATGTTATTGTCAACATTGAAATCTTAATATCAGGTCAAGGAGATTTGATCTCCTCGATGTTATATTCCCGTTAACAAGATCAAACTAGCAAGATCTCTCCTTGGTGGTAATTATACATGTAGGTCCGTGTTCTGTTAGATAAACCTGTCTATGCTCATTCGCAAGGCCTTATCAACTGGGGATATCTTGTTGGCTTTCACTCCAGCAGAGACGTCCTGGCGCAGTTCATTGAATATAGGGGGTACTCCAAGACAGGGTTGCTTTCGCCTGACTTATTGAATTTGATTGAAGGATAAACTGCTGAAAGGCTGGTGAATTGTCTATAGATGCATATACACACACGTGTAGCTCTTGCCTTCCAGAGCGTTCATACCGCCAGCCATTCTAATTTAGCATATGTGGCCGAGGTCTCCCTCTTCCAAAATAGTTGGTTCAGAGTCTAACCCGCCCATCTGGAAATTCCTAGAGTAAGACGGGAGCTTCTGTGTTTCTGTATTTTGCATATGGCTTCAAACAACTGGGCATTACATTGGGTGACGACGTAGTTGTATCTCCTAGAGTAGTCATGAAGTTGTTTATTTTATTGGGGTAAATTGTTGCTCATTAAAATTACCCCCTGGTTCAAGGCTTCCACGATTGTTGCTTTATACCACCATTGACATTGTCTGTGGTATAAGTTACGTGGACTATCCCGATCTTAGATAATATTGATTTTCATGTATGGGTGCAGTTTAATGTGCTTTTGTGGAGATTCTTGCCTCTAAAAAATTTTGGTGTGTACGGGCAATACTTATGTGTTTTAGACCCCTGCCCTCATCACAATATGGCTTCCTTTGTAAAGATCTTGTATGTTGCGCAACCAGTATCCCGTCAGAACAAGCTCTTTGTATCTGATAGATGTTGCGTCCGACATACTGAAGCCGGGACAAAGTCTTTGTTGTGCGCTCGAATGGGTCAAGTTCGGTGTGCGTGGTTTGCGGTGCTCTCCTCGCTAGTTTTGGCAGTGACTCGAGACAATTGTCTCTGTCAGGATTATTCAGGACTTGATTCCGGGTTATTAATTCGTCTTCATCATAGGTATATGTCATTTGTCGATTGATCGGTTTTTTAATGCCCCATCACCCAAACTAGGATCTGTCATTCCCATCTCGACCTAGTAATACTTTGAGCTTCATAAAACACTCAATGTTGTATTCCATGTTGTTCTTTAAAGCGCTCTCTATTGTTATATAAGCCAGCTGGAATTATAAAGTTATTGTTTCAAGAAACTGCAAGCTCGCGTTGTTAGGAATGGCCGTCTCTAAATGGGAAGAGTTGTTTTCAAAGTCATTAGAACACGTCGCTCCATGCCGCCCTTTCTTTAAAGTCTTCCCGTTGCGATTCTTTCAAAAATATAGTGTTGTTTTAAGAGTTATGGGATCTCCTTCTAAGTTGTTTTCTCGTGCTTTTGGTGATCGACTCTGTGGTGTATATTTTCTTGTCACCAGGGGTAAAGCTCGTCTTTACTTTAGTATGCTTTGATGCCTGCCTGGGCTGACCACCCCTTCGTATTCTTTGAGTGATGCAAAACTTCTCCTGGTTTTCAGTTTTTCACCTCTTGTTAAAGTAGCAATCAAGGATAATAATATGAATAATCCCTGTCACAGTATATTAAAAAAGTATCGCAAACTCCAGCAGCGTGTGTAATTTTTCCCTATTGGACCTATTCTTTTGTGTGTATTTCTGACGAAACTGATCGTTTGTTAAAGCGGAGAGTGTCAAAGCGACTCATGGTTCCTGGTGGTGTGTTAAATGTGGATTTGTAATCCAGTGTCCTCAATGCTTGAACCTTGCCATGTGTTTTTAGACCTTCGGGAGTGTCCCTCCCAGTTGAGACCTTGTGGCATTCGCCTTGTTCTGAAAGTAGGGATGTTCGTCACGCAGAGCGTTGCTAATTTTTTTGGGGGTAGCAGCTCATGGCCCAGTTGTCAAAATGAAGACCATTGTTCTGTTAAAACGGGTCTCATTCACCTCTTTCCTATGCGTGAAATGTCCCAAAAAAAAAACAGATTGAAGCCATGATTCATCGGTCATTGCTCTCCGGAACTCGCACGTTTGAGAAGTCGCCAGATAGAAAGGTAGAGATAATGCTCTGCTTCTAGAGATCTTGGATCGTCGCTGTGCAACCGGTGTTTCATATTATCCGACTGGGGTGAGATGTTCTGTCCCTTTACTGCAGATCCTAAGCCTTCGCTCGTCGTGATAGGAAGGCCGTTATGAGCGTGTCAAAACGATATTTCGAGTATTATCATCAATCGACTCCATGACTATGGGATGCGCGATTAACATCAGGGCGCATGCATGACGCAAAATGTTCTCATTCTGTAGCCGTGTCTGGTTGTGTTTATGCGCTTCACATCTAATGCGAAGTGAAATTGCATTCTTCTGTCGGTGGCCTGGCCCTTACTGCAAAAAATCTTCCGAACACCGTTATTTCATGCCTTCTAACACGTGAACTGGTTGGCTTGTCCTACATAAGTTTGTCTGGTATTTTTCTTTCCTTTGGCCAGAATTGAAGGGCTTATTTTTTTTTTAAAGGAAAGGAATTGACTTCCTCCTATCAATGTGGTAGAAATCCCCTTTTAACTGTGGAAAAGTCGAGACGTAATTTTCCCTGGGCGACAGGAGCTGCTATCGTCGATTGAGCAGTCTTGTGCAGGTTCACGAGTTTCCCATTTGCACTGCTGTCTTTTCCGCGGTGGAAATCATCGCATACTGAGCCCTGAAATGTGAGTCAATCCTGTAGCAGCTCATCTGGGCGACATGGAGGTGTCTTAAACATTCCAGTGCTGCTATAAAATAGCTCGACAAGAGCTTGCGGGCACTTATGCTGTTTTGCTTATTCATTCTTGCACCTTGCCCTGGTGGACAAGGTTTAACGACCACGTTGTCAAGGCTTGTTAGAGCTCTAAGCGTTCAAGGAGACCCCTGAAGCAGGCAGTCGTGGAGCGGGTGGCACGTCGGTTTTTTTAGTCTTCCGTGGAGTTATATAATCTTTTGGATTAAAGGCCGAGTGTGCATGCCAGACCCTATGGGCGAGGGCGGTAGTGTATCTGACCAGGGACAATTAGCGACTGTTACGGTTTATGGAATCCTCGCCCTCATCCCAACCGTCGAAGAACAACCGATTAGTCTCCAACTTGGCTACAGACCAATCGAACGCAAGTACTATATACACTCGAAATCTGTCTGTGGTCTTCTCTCCGTTGATTAAGTGCTCTTACTTGCAACTCGGGTTAAAAGGTAGAGACTAGAGAGTGGTCTCACTCTCCCTCAGGACGGGCCTGGGCCATATCAGATTATGGAGATCTCTAATGGCGGATACATTTTTCATCCCAGTGGATACGCATAAGAATTGAATATTAATCCCTTGCCGTCTCATCCTCCCCTGATCGTGTTCCAAAAAGATGCCCGACTTCGTCAGAAGGCAGATTTTTAGCTGTAAATTAAGGGCAACATCAGTTAGGCCTGCCAAGATAATCTTGGAGTGGTGTTTTACCTCTGCTTGCGCTTTCTACTACCTGCTCGAACAGTATACCACGAGGCAGTGGTTATGATATGCTCGTGATAAATTACCTATAGCAAGGGACATATCAGGAGACTTGCAGGCTACCAGGCGCACGATCCCAAGGAAACAGACGAATTGTGGCATTCATCGCCTTGCGGTTTGTTATGTTTGGTGCCTAGTATCTTCGTCCTAAGGGACCCCCCAGCGTTCTGTGAGTGATCTTTCAGAATTAGAATCAGCGAGTACCGTTGCGTTTTTGAATTCAGACCGGACATTTATCCAGGGATACCCGGATTGTGTAAGTGGTCCGTCAGCTCTTTAGATACGCTGCACCATCGGTGTGTATTTTACATAGTTCCTATACATAAGCCTACTCGAATCTTATTTCAACCTACGCAACGTGAGTGCTTGTTACTGCCCGATTATGGAATCTGTTTTTATTAGATCGAGGGACAGACTACGCCTTCAACACGAAGTAGGGCTGTCGCAGGGTCATAGTGACGTTTATAATAGGCAGCAATGTTCGCTAGAATAATGAATGGTCGTTTATAAACGATTTATGAGTCAGCCCTTTACACTATAGAAATGAAATGCTTGGTCTATAATACCATTAAGAGTGCAAAAAATCCGCCAGCTGTCTGCTTGATGTATGTATTATTCAGTACGCCAAGTGTGTTTAATGACCAGAGTTAGAGAGTGTACATTTTACTTTGGTTCATATAATGAAATAGCGCCTAGCAAGTTAGAACAATGACTGAATACCACTTGGTCCCTATAATATGAGTGAATGTTAAATTAAACTATTAAGTTGATTGGCAGCTACCTCTATGTAAAGGATATTAAATTTGCGTTTGGTATGTTCTTTAGATATAAGTTCTCCAGCATGTTACAACATTAATACATACTGAAATTTGATTAATGGTGGTAGAATGTAATTGTATCAAATTTTCATGTTTGAATTTTTAAAACTTTGAAACAATAAAACCTACTGTCAGTGCCTTTATTTCTCGTTCAAATCGCAAGAAGACTTAGTCTGCAGTGTCGCCCTGAATCGCAGAATTAAATATACATAAATTAACTCTTACGATCTCTATATCCCCCTGTATTATGCCTCCTCCTCTTCACGTTTATTTTGACCTGTTGCTATTGACAATCGTTATTGGGTATATTGGTGCATACTTAAACCTGCTTGTACCTCCTTTTGTAAAAAATCATTTCAGTTCCCTATATAATTATAATTTTATCTAATTGTATACCCTGGTCATGCGCGGACGAGACGCCAGTTGATATAATGGCCCCTTGTTGAGTGAATGAAAGTAAAGTGAACAATACACTATGTTGACTACTCTACGGATTGTCGGTTTGACCTAAGACAAAGGAACTATGCTTCTCACGGCAGGTCTTAGTGTAGTACAGGGGGGGATGGTGTGTACCCGCGGTGTTCAGAACAGGGGGAAGTGCTTTAGCTTCCGACTCCTTAGGGCGTACCTGACTGCTCGCCGACCTCTACCAGTATGTCCAGGGGTAGATGGTCGCGTAAGGTATCTCTGCTCCTCTCCCCCCTCCTTGCGTTGTTCCTGTGATTTTTGTCTTCCGGGACTTACGAGATACCTTGACTTCTCAATGGATGGCGATTATCTTTGCCGGTTTTTATGTCAGTGTAGAGAGCTAATCACTATACTTAGCCTTAAATTAGCACGGAGGCACTCGCCGTGCCTTTGTTAAATATAAATTAACCACCAATCTTGCCCGTAAATCAACCATATTGGGTCAACCTAATTGTGTTGAGATGGCTCAAGATTTTTTGTTTATTAAAATACGTTGAAATTCATAGGATCGATATATTAGATTTAATCGACAAAGTGGACCTAGTGCCTACAGATTGAATATGTGATTTATTAAACAGTGCAATATAATAGTAATTAACGCACATTGGTTCGACGTGCCTATAAAACTAGACACAATGTTAAGCTGTCTTTGAGATTCCATCACACGAATAGTGACGCCCCAAGCTACCAGGATACTTGAGAACCAGCGCGAAAGCAGACTATACACAATTAAGTACAAAAAACAGCTGGCGGAATTCCACGGATTTTCGTCGAATTACTCAGGGAGGGGTTGTTGGGGGCTGGCAACGAGCTATCCATTCTGGGAATCCGAATAAGCAGGGAGCCAACAATATTTTTTAAAGGGTCGCATACTTGGGATTGAACAACGTCCTGACCTACAGCGGGGAGGGCCCTCAGGTGCAGAAAGAGCAATCCAATTCCTAACCTTACCACTATTCGCTTGCCTGACTCCTGACTCTGTGAGCGCATCACTGGGTCTGTCTTCTAAGCGTTCCTCTTCCAACTTCATCACCTTTCTTACACTGCTCACTGGCGAAGTCCACACAAACGACAACGCTCTAGAACCATTCGGTACTGCTGACTCGCTCGATAGGCGCCAACGACTAACATAGACCTTCTGAGTAGTGTGTTTTAACCTAGCAGAAGCGGAAAGCAACCAGCTCACTAACATCTCTAGAAACTTTTATTTTTAAAACAAATTAGTCTCCCGCCGGGCAGCCGCATTCCAGAAATATTGTTTTGAAAGTGGGTTGTGTCTATAAATAAAGAATTTCTAAGAACTGTGAATGTGTTGTAGCAATTGTTGTGGTTTTTACGTCAAAAGGGGGGTCCGACACGCTACTCCTCAACCCCTCCCGCTTCCACATGATCCTAAGTATACCACCATCACCCCCCCGCCTTCTTTCTCTTCATGACCCGTGACTGAATCGATGTTAACAGGTGACAATGTAATAAGATTTAGAATAATGAAGACATATACAAGTGGATACAAACCTCCTTTTAAGTAGTTTTTATCCACACACGTAAAGGAATGTTATTATCCGCTGTAGATAGAGAGTTCCACATTAACGTAACGCAGGCTTCGCAATGATCGGACCTACGTATACTATTAAGCGAATCCAGACACTCCAAATGACATATCCTTTGATAATAAAACTCCACTACACTGATAATCAAGACATAAGTAACTACGAATGTCAGATCTAAACAATCCTGGAGTTCCATGCGCACAGGACGATACTTCGTTGGTCTTCCATATCAGTGATCGGGTGTTTCTCTCACTCTCTCTTCTT